>ML342748.1:100933-261222 GCA_005239505.1 Nicotiana paniculata
GTATATATATATATATATATATATATATATATATATATGTATATATATATATATAACCATAAGGCCAGTTGCAGCGTGGAACTCGATCCACATATATATAGCCATAAGGCACGTTGCGGCGTGAAACCCGATCCACATATATATAGCCATAAGGCTCTTTGCGGCGTGCAACCCGATTCACATATATATAGCCATAAGGCCCGTTGCTGCGTGCAACCCGATCCACATATATATACGCTCACTCGAGGTGTGTACAGACTCCAGAGGGGCTCCTTCAGTCCAAGCGCTGTAACAAGACAACCATGGCATAAATTAGTAAAACTTGCTGCAGCGTGCAGCCCACTCCAATCATTAACAAACAAAACATGTAACCTAGCCCTCGGCCTCACTCAACCATCAATCTTTCTAGTCTCTCGGGCTCATAATGCCATGAAATTAGCCCAGAATGATGATATGATATGTCAATAAATAGCAACAGAGATTGAGATATGACGTGAAATGAATGAACATGTCTGACTATGAAATTGCAATTTAAACAAATAATTTAAGAGCAATATGACCTCAGTGGGTCCCAAAATAATAAGCATGTAACCTAGACATCATTTCTAACATGGATCACAAGTCAATAGCTCAAGTACGTAGAGATTTCATGGTTACAGTAAGATTAGGTAACTACACAGTACCACATGAATAACAGAGTCACAATTCACATGGTGCACGCCTACATGCCTACACGCCCGTCACCTAGCATGTGCGTTACCTCAACACTGAACACATAACACGTAATTTGGGGTTTCATACCCTTAGCACCAAGTTTAGAAATGTTACCTCGAAGAAGCGACATCCAATACCCAGCAAGCCAAACGATGGTCCAAATATGTCATCCCATGCGTACCGACCTCTGAACGACTCAAAACTATCCAAAAGCAACTCAAACTTCAAATAATACCAAAGGAAACAAACCCAATCAATAAAGGTCGAATTTTTAATCAAAATTCCAAAATTGACAAAAAAGTCAAACCCGCGTCCGCGCTTCGGAACCTGACAAAAACCACAAAATTTGACAACCCATTCAATTGAGAGTCCAACCATACTAGTTTCATCAAACCCGATTCTAAAACATGTTCAAAACCCAAAAATTCACTTTATGAAAATTTAGACAAATCTCTCAAATTTTACTTTAAAATCATCAATCAAATGCCAAAAACGACGAAGGATTCATGAAATATAACAAAAATTGATTATAGAACACTTACCCCAATCCGTATGGTGAAAACCGCCTCCAAAAATTGGCCCAAACCCGAGCTCCAAACTCAAAATATGACAAAATGTACAAACCTTCGAAATTAAGTATTTTTGCTCAGTTGTTTTGCCTTGTTTTGCATGCCAAATGATCCCAAAATTTACTTGTGATGTCTCTAGTGGATTGCTTGTGAAATTTCATTCAAGTTAGAATTTTGAATCACTCCATTTGACCTTATAACGAAGGAGATATGTTGGTTTCAATATTTGGAAATAGTGCAGATTCTTAAATACAAAGTCACTGGCAATTTCATAATTAATCTATACTACATTAAAAGTGGGAAGCCTTCAAGCCAAAGTTAAATTACTTTTTTACCCTTTTAAAAGTTTAGTTACCCTACTTATTTTGAAAAAAATTATAGTTTTTAAATAGAAATAAGGACAATTATTCTGAAGAGTTGTGAACGTTAAAATGTTGGACATTAACAACGAAAAGTCTTGTTTAACCGTGCTTTTTCATGCACTCATTTACAATGAACAAAAATTAAGTGCACACCTTCTATATATAAATCTCATCCTTCTAAATAATTTAAATACCCAACTTATACAAAAAAAATAAATAAATTAAAAAAACTAAATTTAATTGAAGGGATGCAAATCATCATATTAATTAGTTATGTATACTCAATTAACGGTTCCCATCATTGTACAACCATTGCTTCGTTTCAAAAATCTTACTTTATTGCATGCCTATTCACTTTAATTTTCTTTTTGTAGATTAGATTATCTTGAAACCAATAGTCCCTTCTTATTGAGGAGACATAGTGAGGAAATAAAGTAAGAAATCTATTCAAATATGAAATTATTTGGCAGACTACAAAATCAAGCTTTTTTCATTCTTAATACTGGAAGAGGTATGATCATATTTACCTCATTATCTTTCTTGATTTATTATAGAATACTTTATTTAAATACTTTCTGATGTTTAAGAATTCGGGTATTTCATTTACATGACTTATTTGTTTTGAAAGGTAAAAGAAATATCCTGACACAAGAAAACAAAAGAAATATATTTCTAAAAGGATGCCTAACACATAATATTCGACAACTATAAACAAAAACAAACACTTCTATCTCTAAATATTATTTTAATATTAGTTATTATAAAATTTAGAACTTCACAAACTAAAATATTTAAAAAAATCTAAACACTCTTCTAGAAAATCTAAATCCTCGATTTATAGAAAAGTTAAATAAAGAAATCAAATTTATTTGAAGGACGTTACCCTTCAAATTAGTTACTAATGTTCATAATAGTTTCTCACCTAGGGTTCCCTTTTTTTTTTTTTTTTCCTTTTTTTATAAATATATTTTAAACACTGCAGCCTTTTTAAATAAAAATCGAGAAACTGTTGGCTGGCTTTTTAAAATGAGAACAAAGGGTTGTCATGCTAAGTATATAAAAAAATGATCACCAAGCATATATAGTATCATAGAGTTCATTGGTAAAGGTAAGTATATGGAATTATTTTCTTGCCATTAGTTTGGATATGAAATAACTCATTTTCCTCGACAAAGGCGATACTACGTTAGATTAGAATACTTATTCTTGCTGCAACAAAAATTTCTTATGTTTTTCTATAAATAATTGCTAATTAAACAATGATAACATAATTAATGTGTAAAGCATTTAGAATGGTTACAACCTACACATATATCTGGGAAGGAGATATGAATCTTATATTACACTTTGAATCTTAGTATTTAAGTCAAAATGTAGCATATTAAATGGAATCTATAAGACAATATCTATTTCTTTTCTTTAAAGTTCTATCCTACAACTGTTGGTTTGGAAGGACTGCTGATTTATTGCTTCCAAAACGTAAAAAAAAGTAACAAGGATAAAGGAAATAACTTGAACTTCTTAGCATTTTAATTTATTTTTTTAGAAAAACGTGGTGATGTACCATCTTGTATTAGAAAGATGGAAACATAATGGGTTTTAATGAATAGAGGAAGATCCCAATTTATTTGTGTTTCATGGCTTTATTATTATTTAAGATACAAGATGTAGCAACATTTATGATATTAGCACTTACGTTATTGTTTACGATAAAAAATGCAATTAAAAAGAGTCTTGCTATTGGTAATTAGAAAGAGTGACAAGATGAAAAATATAACCTCATTAGGATCTTTATAATTAGAAAAATTTTGAAACAAAAAATTACAAAAAAACATGTCAATTTTCATTCTTGCTATCAAATTCCTGAACTTTTTTCTTTTTAATATTTTCTTGCTATCTGAAACATAAAATTCTATATTAAAGAGTTCTTGTACCATCTTGACTATGTTCATTCTTTTTAATTTCTTTAGTATAGTAACAAATCACTATTTTAGTACATTCAAATTTCATAAGGCTCTAATATCACCATTGTATTTGGCAACATTTTTGTTCAAAACTCTGATCCTAGATTTTGGTTCTATCATGTTATTTTATTAACAGACGTTACCATTGTGTGCATTCGTGCATCATCATGCATTTATGTGAAACCTCCATGCTCTAGATAGAGATTAATAACGAGTTTACAGGTCTTTGATGTGTGACAATAAAGATGCATGTGTGACAATTAATGTGATTAAGGAATATTCATATCATGTGATATACTTATAGTGTGGATTAGGGGTGTACAAAGGAAACCAATAAACCGCACCAAACTGATAATTCGAGTCAAACTGAGAAAAAAAAGTGATTATGGTTTGGTTTCATTTGGTTTGGTGTTGGAAAAAACATCCGACCATAATTGGTTTGATTTTGTTTGGTGTTAGAAAAAACATCCGACCATAATTGGTTTGGTTTGGTTTTAACTAAAGAAAGTCAAACCGAAACAAAACCAACCCAACATTACATATATAGAAATTTTAGATATATTTAACATATAAATATACTTATTTTGATGTAATTTATAAATATTTCTTGAAATTTTTCATAATTTTATCTTTTAAGGTATTATTTCAAAGTTGGACTTAGAATTTTTGAATGTTCCAACAAGTTCTATACCCATTAATATCAGTAAATTAAATAATGCTACCAAAAGCCCAAATCAAAATCAAATTAATACTAATGCTAACAAAAGAAATCAATTCAATACTACAAACCAAAATGTATTGAATATCTATTTTTTGTTTTGCAATAATTTAGATAAAAATGCATAACCTACTTTTACTTTTTCGCTAGCGTTTAGTCATGTAATTAATAATCCCTTATTAGTATACTTATTTTAGCATGACTTAATACTTTTAGATTATGTTTATTTTTATTATGGCTTTTTAATCAGCAATATTTATATTACATAATTTTATTGTCTTTATTGTTGAATATTTTAGGATAATGCCAGGACACATCTCATATTTTCTTGAAAAATACTTTATATAGTTGTATCTTACTAGGATTAAAGAAATATTTTGAGCACAAGATATATGTTTTGTTCTACGAAGATTTTACTGGGAAGAACCCGAAAAAACCCGAATAACCATAAAACTTGAGATTGAGAAATTCGAGTTTTATTGGTTTAGTTTGGTCAGGTCTTTAGATTTAATAACCCGACACAATTAGTTTGGTTTGGTAATTATAAAATTCGAACCAACCCGACCTTTGTACACCCCTGGTGTGAATGTAGTATTAATAGTCTTGGTCATGACATAGCAATGGAAACGGATGAAAGGAACATAATAAAGAACATTATTTATAGAAAGTTTGAGATACGCTTCATTACATGTTTGTACCTCACAAAATAAATAAAATATATCACATGTATATATCTAATTAAACTGTGATATTTATTCATCTTTATAGATTCAGGTGATACCAAGGGATATTGACCCCGGGCAGCAAGTCATCGTATGATAATCCACATTGATCATAGAAACATGTACTTTATTCTTTGATGTATATTTATGGAGTAATATTTTTATTTTAATAATATTGATTGTAGTTTATAAACTCGTGCATGTATACACGTGCAACGCACGTGCCGAGAAACTAGTCTTAAAAAATCTAGGAACCCAATTCTTAGTAAAATGGCCATAAGATCCTCATACGGTGTCCAAATTCGCCAATTCTTTTTGCTACTGATCCGTAATTATGATACGGATCAAAAGAAATTGGAGATAATTTTTTCAATATGGTACCATTTATGCTTGAAGAAACGACGTCGAAACACATAAAAAATAAGTGCAACACAACCCAAACCTATCCAAAACTCACTCGAGCCCCTCGGGACCCTGTACGAACAAAACAACAACTCCTATAACATAAACAGACTTACTCGAGGCCTCAAATCACGCATAACAACTTTGTAACGATGAAACACACCTCAAATCAAACTTAATGAACTTTTGACTTCCAAAAACTCGCGCCGAAACATATTAAATGTACTCGGAATGAGCTCAAATTTTGCATGCAAGTCCTAATAAATCATATGGAGCTACTCGTGCCCCCAAACTATCGAGCGAAGCGCAAATTCTTGAAACAACCGATCGGGTGGCTACATTCTCTCCCACTTAAGCATACATTCGTTCTCGAACGTGCCAAGAGTTGTTCCTAAGCCGTCAAACCACTGTGTAACATTACCATGCACATACCCGGGGGTTATTCTATGTCACGCCCCAACCTCGGGAGGCGCGACCAGCGCTCAACCGAGTGAACCTGACTGAGCAAGCCTATTAGATATTTTTTACCCAACTCATTATGATCAAGAAAATAGGTTAATATTAATTATACCACATGAATATTTTCTAAACATTTCCAAATCGATTCAATTGTTACATCATTGCTATATTTTTTAAAATTACATACACTTTTCAATTTGAAGGAACAATGATCCAAAATACAACATAATCCATTGACCCTTCTAATACCCTTGTACAACCCACATAGTATCTACGGAGCCTCTAAAGATACAAAAGAGAGTCATAACAAAACCGTCAACAAGGTCCCGACTATACCTCAAAACGTGGCAAACATATAAACAAAAGATGTACTACATGACCCCAGGAAGAAATGGGGCTCACCAAGTCGGATGGGAAGATGATGATGATGCACCACTAGCTGCGATCAACACTTTCTACTATGGAGCCACCTACATCCATTTAAAGATGTAGCGTCACTAGCAGAAGGGACGTTTGTCACGACCCAACCGATGAGGCGCGACGGGCACCCGATACCTAACTCAACCGAGTTCCAACATAACATATATTTTCGTATCATACTATAATAGATAACTGAACCGGAGAGGATGCCGTAAAATAGGTAGAGTACAATATCTAATACCAACTTATACATAAGACATATGGGCCTCTAAGATCAAATTAACTACTCGTACACTGAATATAGGCTGACAAGGCCATACAATCTTTTACGTACATGACATCTGTCTACAAGCCTCTAAGAATACATAGTTTTCATAAAGGTCGGGACATAGTCCCATCATACCAACAATACACGTCTAAATCATACTAACCAAACAAGCAACTCAGAAGTAATGTCGCACACCAACATCTTCTGCTGAGCTGATAGCCTACTTGGAGGGCTCTCGACCTGTCTATCGGAACCTGCGAGTATGAAATGCAGAGTCCCCAGGCAAAAGGGACGTCAATACGTTTAATGTACATAGTATATAAGGCACATAAATATGTACATAACAGACATGGAAGAAATATAGAGTAAATGACTCAACCTGTACGTGTGGATAACTCTATAAATTATGAAATAATTACTGTGTCATACATATACGTAATGTCATGCCGTGCATAGGTACATGTTTCATAACATCATCAGGCCTATGAGGGCATCCCATCATATCATTTCGGCCACTGTGGAAAAAACCATCCACGTATACCAGCTGATCAGGTGGTGGTGCGTATATAACGCCATAACCTTTCCCATATCCCATATACTTATATATACATATTTATATGCGTATATAATTCCATTTGGTCATGGGTCAATGTACATGTATAAATTCATGAAATACATAAGAAATACGTTAATAATATTTTCTCGAAATTCCATAAAAATTAATGTCTTTCGGATAAACATTATCAAATACGTATTTTTATAGTACCCGTGAACAGAAGATAATAATAATTCACATAGGGAATCAACAATACAGACACCCCTAGTATTTCTATGAATAGAATAATTTATGGAAATTGTGTGTTTGCTCGTTTCTTCTGTATATTTTAGATCGTGCCAAAAAGAAAGAAGGGGTAGCCTTAACATACCTGGACCGATTCTCTTGACAATTCCTCTAGCACACGTCTTGTGTGACGAACATGTAACAACAGATTGAAGTAGGGAAAATCCGTATGATATTCTTGAGAATGATTACTCCGTACTCCCTTAGAATCGCAAAATCCCGTTGCTATTACGTAGTATAATTTCGTATGAAATCTCACATTTTTTGAATTGTTGAAGATCCATGAAATTTCACGTACTGGATCTCTTGAAAGCTCACGTTCTTAATACTTAAATTACTCTTTTTCATTAGATGGATATGTGACCCATTTTTTTAAGACCTTTGATTAAATGAATATGATGACTCATGCTCTTAAGACTTGAAATATCATACCTTTCTAATCTTTCCACATACATGACAACTTTAAGAGTCACAATCCTTTGATTCTTTTGCTGCCACGTTATAATATTTAAACTTATCCAAATTTTTACCCCTTCTCCTTAATCAATTTATTAATCCTCCATTAATTCAATAATTAACCAATTACCCACATAATTAAGTTTTCTCCATCTTCTTATAATACCACTCACTGTTAACTCACCTTATACAACTTACTATAATGGACATGTGGTACCTTGCATGGTACTAGTCCATAAATATCGGGTATTTTAGTTCGGTCCGTATTTTATCCCAAAATACCAAATTTCAACCGAATTTATTTCCTTCGATTTTCTTACCCTTTATCCTTCACGAACTTACTCATAACTCGTTTGAAATAACATAATCCTTATAATCTCCAAATAATCTTTTCCTTGGACTGATGTCAGTTACCTTACGATAAATTCAACATACAATCTATAGGGTGCAACATCGTTATAATTTAATACTGCGAAGTGTAACATCATCGTAATATTGCGGGGCGTAACATCATTCCCCTCTTTCGAACATTCGTCCTCGAATGTTGACTGATGTTCTTATCATTTTCATAACTTATAGCTCTTGTGAATACCTTAATACTCTCCTTGCCATTTAGGCAGTTGTTCTGTGAATAAATCCAAAGGTCAGGGCATTCTCCCTTTAGGTCTCTTTCCCATGCCATGACTTGTGATCAAAATTCTTTCCAATCTCATAATTGTTGCTACCTTCTATCATGCAGACTCTACGATACTGACCTTGTAAAAGTGCCTATGCGACTCTTCTCTCCCTTTTCCTCCATCTTTTAGCCAATCTCTAGGACTTTCTTTGTAAATATATACAAGGATTAATATGATGCCTCTCTGTGCAACTATAGGTGTACTGAAGTTCCTCGCTGGGTACTTTGTAGAACTTACGAATATGGCTATATCTTATTTCATAGACTTGGTTATCCATTTGTATGACTTTATTGCATCTACGGAGGTTATACTATATCATAATTCTTACTTTGATTTATCGTTACTGAGGTCTGCAACCAACTCTAGGTTACTCTCGTTGCTTATCCTTAAGATTGATGGTCTAATCGCATTGTCACGACCCCCAAATCTAAACCAGTCGTAATGGCGCCTATCATGGAACTAGGCAAACAAAATCAACACTCCAATCATAAAAAATCTTCCATTTATATCATTACTAAACTAACAACCCAAAAAGGTTTCCTTTAAAAATTTTAAAAACTGATAAAGCTACGTCGAATATTACATACAGTCCCGAGATCCCGGAGTCAGTGGTCAGGAGCATCTACAGAAAATATACAACTCTAAAAAAAATAAACTCTGTAATAGTAAGCAAGAGAGAGCAGGACTGCGGACGCGTGCAGCTACCTCGCAAAATCTCTGAGAAGTCTATGGAACAGATACACAACTCACTATGCCCTAACACCTGGATCTGCACACAAGGTGCATGGAGTAATGTGAGTACTCCAACTTAGTAGTAACGAAAATAAATCAGGTCTGAGCAGTAAGAAACACACAAAATCAAATCATCATCTCACAAAAAGCACAACCTTTCTTTCCAACAGCGTATACGTAAAATCATCACGCTTAAAAGCCGATTCAGTAAAAATCATTTGGAAATATACTTTCCAATAGTTTCAGAATAACTTTCAAGAAGTTTAGTGTAAAAATATGATAAAAATGATAAAAATCCCCTCGGGAAAAATATATTTCATAAGTTTAGAGTGAAGTGGTAAAATATTAAGTAACCTCTCGGGCAAAACATGTATCAGAAACTGCCCCTCGGGCGTAACATCACTCAGAATCAGCCCCTCGGGCATACCTCAAAGTCACTCATAATCAGCCCCTCGGGCAACCTCACAGTCACTCATACCTCTTAATAACTCGTCACTGGGCACTTGGCACTCGCACTCAGTAGGTACCTGTGCTCACTAGGGGTGTGTACAGATTCCGGAGGGGCTCCTTCAGCCCAAGCGCTAATATCAAGCCACCTCGTGACATATCATATCCTCACAATCAGGCCCTCGACCTCACTCAGTCAACAACTCTCAAAAGCCCCTCGGGCGTATCAGTAAAACGGGGTACTGGACCCAAAATTAATATTTTATATCTCAAAATAGCGTAAATAAGGCTCAGTTGCAAAATCGGTTAAACATAACATGACTGAGTGTAAATCATAAGTCAACACAATAAGGAAATAGCAGTAAAAATCCCCAATGGGTCCAAACAAGTCGCACAAGGCCCTAAAAATGGCTTACATCCCAAATATAACAATAGTCTTTAAACATGATTTAACATATGATTTAAAAGTAAATACGCAACTCAATAGTTGCCACGGGAATAAAAAAGTCCAAATCCACATTCAGTGGACGCCACACACTCGTCAACCGGCATGTGTGCCACTCTGAAAATAGTGAGAAAATTTTAATACCCTCAGGACAAGATTTACAGTCATTACTTACCTCAACCCAACCCAAATACTAATCCGCGATGCTCTTGCCCCTCGAATCGGCTCCTGATCGCTCCGAATCTAACCAAAACCAGATTATAATTATTAATATATGCTATATGAACAAGGCCCAATCGAAAATTATCAATTTTAGGCAGAATTCTCGAAATTGGCCAAACCCGAGACCCGAGCCCACGTCTCAAAATTCGATAAAAAAGTACATCACAATAATCCTAATCCTTTCCCTGTCACGCCCCAAAACCAAGGGACGAGACCGGCGCTCAACCGGATGATCGCGGTCAAGCAGACCTGAATTGCCTTTCCTGCCCAACGTGTTACCCTGTGCACAATATACAAATTTATAATGAAATTTCAACCAAATTTCCACATTTTCCTCTTTTAAAGCTTCAACATTTTATAATCCTAGAATATACAAACTAAGCATAATATTTCCAACACGGGACCACAGTTACGAAAAGTTACAACTACTACCCAAAATATGTATATACAACCTACACAATGTTTACAGAGCCTCTAAGAGTACTAGGAGTTTACACAATACTTGCCGGCAACAAGGCCCCGACTATACCTTAAAAGACACAAAATATACAAAATGAGATGATATAGACTACACACGGCCCCGAGAGGAAATGGGGCTCACCAAAACTGCTAGAGAGTTGAAGAGGATGCACCACTAACGGCGAACCGAGCCACCTGCCATAGAACCACCTACATCCATATAGAAGATGTAGCGCCCCTGACAAAAGGGACGTTAGTACCATTGAATAGTACTAGTATGTATAAAAAAACTTTACTCTATGTAAAATCAAGCAATACACGTATATGAGGCAGTTAAAGAAACCCAAACAAATATTGCACAGAGATACAGAGAATCACAAATGAGGTTGCCTCAGTTTCTTATTTCAATTGTTTTCCCTGTTGCGGTGCGCAACCCGATTCCACCTTACAATCATATTCCACCCTTATTTCTTTTGTTGCGGCGTGCAACCCGATCTAATCTCACAATCACATTACACCCTTATTACTTCTGTTGCAGCGTGCAACCCGATCCGATCTTAAAATTCTGTATCGGCGTGCAACCCGATCCCACCTTACAATTTCTCCACCTTAAAGTTCTGTTGCGGCGTGCAACCCGATCCCACCTTTCACATTTCACAACAACAACCACCAACAATTATATCACAAGGATCTTCATCATGAAGAACATAAGTTCATATCAAACAATAACTATGTGAGATCAAGGCACAATGATCCTTACCAATCAGTAATTCATATATGGTGTTGCCACAATCATTTAACTCAATAAAATCAGCCCATATTTACTTTCATCATTTGCTACACAGCCTTTAGCACTTTGATCCGTTCAACGATGTAATTAATAGCAACGTCAACCAGCAATTCAATCACAAAGATTCTCATCGTCAAGGATATTCATTCGTAACAACCAAGTAACCATATGAAATCAAGGCCACGGGAATCTTTATCAAACAGTGAGTCACATACGATATGCCATCAATACATAACTAAATTAGTTTATCCCCGTTTCCTTTCTACTATTTACTACACAACTTTTAGCACTTAGATACATTCAACACATTATTTCATTATCATTTCTTTCGTTTTGCAGCACATCCTCTCATACCGATATATTCAACATTTAACAAACTTTGCTCATGATATAACAAGCACAAAGAATCACCTTTTCGCAAGCTCATATAACATGGTACTCGACTAAGAAATTCAAAGAGCGAAGTCTTACACCTCGACACAGCAGGGAAATCAATTCATGTATATTCAAGCAAGAATTTCATACCGAGTGCTTGAACACCAACAAGATGACTCTGCAAAGATTAAAGTTAGCCATACATACCTTGATTTGGGATTTTCCCTTAATTTCTACCACAATTCACCGGACTGTCTAGCACCATCAATCTATTCCACAATGTGATATATTTCACTTAGAATTAGGAACCATAAACATAAATCGAACTCATTTAGGCATTTTATTGAACGCTATATGACCCCCTTTAGATTACTAACCCCGTTTTGTGGATAATTACCCAAACCCGTTTCCCTTTACTAGATTATGACTAATTGGTTACATGCATGCAAAATCCCCTACCCCCATCTTCATGAACTCACCTAACCATGTTTCATTTTAACAAAAATCTGGAAATTAAGGTTGATAGGATAGAAGCTTACCTCTTATGGTGAAGAAAATGGTGTCCTACTTGATTAATTCCAAGCTTAAGTGATGAAGGAGGACACTTTGATGAAGTTAGGACTTTCTCTCTCTAGAACTCTCTCTTCCCTCTCTCTATTTTGTTAAGAAATTCTTTAAAATGGAAGGGGGTAAGTATTTTAATGAACTGGGGGTCGGGTATAAAATTAGAAATTTAACAGTCCCGAAGCAGAAATGCGGTCGCATTGCTGTCGCATAATTGGCCCTCAGATGGGCCAAAAAAAAGTAGACTGCCCAGGTATGCGACCACTATGCGGTCCGCATACCTGTTATGCGATCGCATAACTCCCTCCGCAAAAGTCAAGGTGCAAGAATGCGACAACTATGTGGCCCGCATTCGCGATATTCAATCGCATTCTAGGCCGCATAACTTTCCTCAAAATGGACAACAAACTTTCCAGGTATGCGACCACTATGCTGTCCTCATACCTGATCTGCGATCGCATAGTTGACCGTAGACCTACGCAAATCTGGAAACTTATATATTTTAAGTCTCGGGGTACTTTTTACTCAAAAAGGGTCCGTTTTAAGAATTTCTACAGTTATAACAATACAGAGACCTATTTGGGCATTATTTTTAGCGATAAAATTTTACGGGTCTTTACATTCCCGAGTCTACACATATAAAATGCATCAAAATCCGACCACAATTGACCCCTAAATTCCTTAATTATAAGTCTCAATTTTCCAAGCCCTAATCCCTAATTTACACTTATTTTTTTTCCTTTTATTTCACCCCAATTCAGCCCAAAAATCACATAGAAACGAGTTATGAAGTCAAAATCTTACCTTCAGGTTTTCTCCTTTGATTCCCTCTTTAATCCCTCTCAAAAGCTTCAAAAATTGCCCAAAAATGGAGAAGGTAGACTAAATTTCGCGAAAGTGGCTTTTATCAAAACACTGCCCAACACTTATATTCTCTTCACTGCATTCGCGCCTCAAGGTCTGCGCTCGCCAAGCACTGGGAATTCCTACTCTACGTGTTCTCTTCCTTACAAATGCCTTCGCACAGAGTATACAATAGACCCCTCCCCTCCCCACGCGCCTGAATACCTACGCGACCGCATCTGACCAAACGCGATCGCATTGCTTCCCCTTTCCCTCACGTACGCGATCGCGACTCTACATAGGCGATCTTATAGAAGAAAAAGAACACTGCCTCAGAAAAAACCCATGCGATCGCAACCCCACTATTGTGATCGCATATAAGAAAACCAATGGGCAGAAATTGCAGCAGTTACAGTAGTCCCTTTAGGCCAAACACACTCCGATAACCACCCGAAACATACCCGAGGCCCTCGGGACCTCAACCAAACATGTCAACATATCCCATAACCTTGTTCCAACTTAGTCGAGCCCTCGAAACACCGAAACAACGCAAAAACACAAAAATCACATCAGATTCAAGCCTATGAACTTTGAAATTTCTAAATTTCGCCAAAGATGCCGAAACCATCCAAAACACGTCCGATTGACCTGAAATTTAGCACACACATAAAAAATGACCCTACGAACCTGCTCCAACTTCCGAAATTCCATTCCGACCCCGATAGACTATTTTCCACTGCCGACCGGAAATCGCCAAAAAACTAACTTTTGCCAATTCAAGCCTAATTCTACACCGGACATCAAAACCACGTTCCGAAGACACTCCTAAGTCCCAAAACACCTAGCAAAGCTATCCGAGCCATAAAATCTACATTCCGATGTTGTTTACCAATAAGTCAACTCCCAGTTGACTTTTCCAACTATTAAGCCAATTTAAGAGACTAAGTGTCTCATTTCTCTCCAAAAATCGCTCCGAACCCGAGCCAACCAATCTAACACAACATAATGAAGTTGAACCATATATAATGAAGTAGAAACGGGGAAAAAGGGCTATTACTCTCAGAACGACCGGCCGGGTCGTTACATCCTCCCCTACTTAAACATATGTTCGTCCTCGAATGTGCCAAGAGTTGTTCGCCCACAACATCAAACTGCCGCATAACCTACCATGCACATACTTGGGGGGGAGGGGGGGGGGTAATCCCATGTCACCCCATCCCATATAGGTACGATAGAACAACAACGTTGAATTTTCGAAATCCAACCTAATCCGTAAACCTTAGAACAAAGTTCCCACTTCTTAAATAATTTACAAGATCAATATTCCACAACTATAAACTGAATAAGTCTGAACACGTTGTATCAAGCCATATCTGTGACCCCAGATGTAATCACATAACATACCGCATGACTCAAACACTCATACAGATAACTCCTAATCACAATAGCTGGTCAAACAACCCAATATCGGTAAATAACCTCTTATCAAGCAAAGCCTCGCTTTAATACTTTCATAAGGTGACGATGATGAAAGAAACACGTAGAAACTAGAAACCATTCGTCCGATCATTCAGACATGAAGCTCCCCCTTCCCAAGTAGGAATTATAGCAGATTTCTAAGCCGTCTCCCGATATTTATCATTCCAACTATGCTGTAGACAATTCTGACAGTATTCATCCTAGGTCCAATGGCCTCTTCTCATCCAACACGACCACTCTGATGACATGACACATCAATACAATTCAAATCCATGACCTGTGCAACTCGTGCACTCAATAGCAACATCCCAATGTAATCAAATTATATAAAATATTCACACGAGAGGACCATCCCGCCATTAACAATCACCGTCGCTACACTATGCTAAGAGCATGACACTCATCGAAAGATCAAAACTCACAAATCTCACCCCAAGGATCATACCTCCACATAACTCCGCTACAATGTGTGATCACATCCACACGCTGGTCTACATGAAATACTTTAAGTCACCTTGCTCAAAATCAATAATCATGCACAACTCGAAATCTAGTGCTCAAAGTGCGTTGCCCTAACCACGGGGAATCAGATGATACCATGCCACACGAACCCGCAAGGACATAACCAATAAGTCTCAATCCTGCAATACTCAATTACTTACCTTACTCAAATCTAGCTATATATGCCCACTTAGAACCGCACCATATGTGCCTATAACCAACGATCACAACCCCTCGCAACACTAAAGGGTAACTCATACATCAGTCCAGAACATGAATAAACTCAATCACAATCGAATGGTACATTCCTCAACAATAGAAATTCGGAGTCAGCAATTTCCAACCTAGTGTAAAAGACACACTCATACGGGCCTACCAATAACCCTGAATCCAGTCTGGTCATCCACAACAAATAGATAACTCACCGAAAAGTTCACAATGACTGAATCATGGTACATCCTAACATCTGACTAGCTTTTCTCGCATCTTCACAGTTCACTACCACAAAACAACTTGTTTATGAGAACTCTCAGTCTCGAAGTCACGAAGCGCACCAATTACTATATCTGATCTCAACACCACCATTGAAATACATAGCACATCCCTAATACTCAATCATTCCATGAGGGATACCCCTATAATTCTTCTGTGTCACCAATAAACCTTGAATATCAACAGTCGATCCAACAAGAGAGCGTCGCAATACTAATGAAGCACCCTAAACTCCACACATTGACTCTTCCGAAATATATACCCTCATCAAGCCACCCAACAGTGCTATCCTCTACCTAATCATCTGAAACTGCAAATGTTGCCTAAGATTTTTCGACCTTCCTTCCACAACTAAACCGTGACCTCACACATGCAAATCTCATTCTACACGACATACCACATACACCATGCCTTCCTATGATATGAGAACTTCATAATCCCTTTCCCGAGCCACAAGAAACTACGCACCAACTGGTGAAGAACTTCCTATTTGATCCCATTTAGAAGAACAATCACTATACATCACCTACACCTCACGCCAGTAGAAAATATGCATCTCTAACCGTGGTAGAAACCATTAGGAACTATCCGAAATCCCATTTGTAAAACACAAACCGTCAGGACTGAATCCTTCTAACTCAACCAAGCTACGCAAGTCACAAAAACCCAAAAGCATTGCTAAGAAACACCTGTAAAAACTCATTACCTTATGAACAGCCAAAGAACTAATTGTATCCCTTACCATGCTGATCCGACCTACTACCAAGTTGTCCTATTTATCGAAGCTCCTCTTGACTTACCTGCGAATTGGTACTTCTCCTTGCCATAATAACGCAATTCTCAACCCATACTCACAACACGAGACCCAAGAATAACACCATACCGCCTAAGGCTCGTAAGCCGCCGAATACTCTCTCGAATATCCCCAAAAGTACCACATTCAAAATACTTACCCTGAAGAGACTTCCTGCGATCTAATGCCATTACCTTCAGCTTCCTGATACCGACATGTAGAATCCATGATGATGTAGTAATGCCACAAGTATTGACACCTTCCAACATAAATCTCAGTTCTAGACCAGAAAATACCTTGAAGATTCCCAATTGTTATATTCAACCTTGAATCCGTCAGAACCATTCTCGAGAGTCATCCACTCTACTCAAACCTCAATTTCACTGATCAAGCATACAGAAAGTCTTGACCCCGTTTTCACAACAACATACTATGAAAGTAATCCACACACTTGAAGCAACAAGAAAATTCATACACTGCACCCACTACACCTTTTACAATTACAACTCACTCATTCAATAGAACTCACCTACCCATACTACATTACAAACTATATCGAAGAATTTCCATTACTCGGGTCATTCCTAGATTCCACCTCTGCACGTCAGAACTGATCCACCAATATGCCTAGAACTGAAACCAATACAACACATAAACACGCAATTAACTTATCATTAACATCCTCCCCCACATGGATCAAAACCCACGATCAAAACAAACAATAACTCACAATGACCACACGCTAACACCGCCGTCATACCACAGTGATATTCAACTAAATCCTTCATAAGCTCATATATAACTCAAACCATTTAACATCACAAATCATTTCCAACCTCGAATTCACCATTTTAATAGCCGTGCCAACTCCCACAAGTGATCTAAACTCAAATTGCAACATTTATCAATTACTGGTAAAAGAGAACTTGCTACAAAACAACATAAGGATCACACAACCTCAGGACACCCCGCGGGACATAGCCTTGCCTGCTTAGCCTCAAACTGATATCTCTATACACACTTCTGAAGATCACAGTTATTACGCAATCGCATTACCATCCTACATTAGAACAACCTAATGCCTACCCTCGAGACATCGCAATAAGCGATATAAGAACCTGAAGTTGATCGCAGAACTAACACTGGAGCTGCGCCCAAAGAAATCTTGAGCTTCTGGAAGCTCTACCCACACTTGCCTAACCACATGGATACCCTCACTGGACACCACGTGTCCCAAGAGCGCTACTGAACTGAGCCCAAAATTCACACTTAAGAACTTTGCATAAAGCTTCTCCTCCATCAATCTTTATGATACCGTCCTCAAATACTGAGTATGCTACCCTTGGATACGTGTATACGCCAGGGTGCCACCAATGAATACAATAATAAAGGAGTGCTAATACAGTTGGAATTCACCGTTAATCAAATACATGAATTCTACTTGGGCAATGATAAGCCCAAAAGACATTAGCAGGAAGGCATAACAGAACAGAAGGATCTGCTTCACTCCACAACCGAACAACATAAGAGATCTTCCCATACACTCACTACTCGAGGCCATGTGCCAACTTCAGACAATAGTCAAACACTTAATAGTGCTTGCTACATATCCGGCCCACCCCTTTTTGTAACAATCAAACAATATGAACACATCTCACCCTTCATACTCACCACATAGACATCAAGTCACAAAGTCCCGTCAATAAGGACACCAACGGACATATAAGTCCCCAAATGCACGGCTCAAACAATCAAAATCTTAACACTCAAGCCACATAATGAATTCGGCTTCAAGTCCTCCAGACTGGCCCATTACCAACATGCCAGAATCACATCTCATCCATGGAAGTCACATGTCATCGATGCGCAGCTGATACCAAGCGCTCTCGTGCGTGTTCGAATACATGGAAGGAATTCAAGAGTTACGCTCTTGGCTGAATAAAATGGATTCTCACGGCAAGAATTCAAGAATAGAGATTTTCCTAAGGGTTCTGCAGCCTCTCAAAGATATGTATAGACGTCTCCATACCGATCCGCAAGACTCTACTAAACCTGCTCATGACCGGTGAGTCCTATGTAACCTAGCGCTCTGATACCAACTTGTCACGACCCCCAAATCTAAACCAGTCGTGATGATGCCTATCATGGAACTAGGGCAGCCAAATCCACACTCCAATAGTAAACAATCTTCCATTTATATCATTACTAAACTGATAACCCAAAAACATTTCTTTTTAATATTTTTAAAACTGATAAAGTTACGCCGAACATTACATACAATCCCGAGATCCCGGAGTCACTGGTCATGAGCATCTATAGAAATTATAAAACTCTAAAAAAAATAAACTCTGTAATAGTAAGTAGGAGAGAGCAGGATTCCGGACGTGTGCAGCTACCTCGCAAAATCTCCGAGAAGTCTCTGGAACAGATACACAGCTCACTCTGCCCTAACACATGGATATGCACACAAGGTGTAGGGAGTAATGTGAGTACGCAAACTCAATAGTAATGAAAATAAATCAGGTTAGAGCAGTAAGAAACACATAAAATCAAATCATCATTTCACAGTAAGCACAACCTTTCTTTCCAACAGTGTATACGTAAAATGATCACGCTTAAAATCCGATTTAAGTAAAAATCATTTGGAAATATATTTTCAATAGTTTCAACATAAATTTCAAGAAGTTTAGTGTAAAAAACGGCTTTTATTAAAACATTGCCCAACACTTATATGCTCTTCAGCATGTTCGCGCCTCAAGGTCCACATTCACAAAGCACTCGGAATTCCTACTCTACGCGTTCAATTCCTTACAAACGCGTCCACACAGAGTACACAATAGAACCCTCCCCCGCCCCCCACGTGTCTGAAAACCTACGCGACCGCACCAGACTAAACGCGATCGCATTGCTTCCCATTTTCCTCACGTACACGATCGAGACTCCACATAGGAGATCGCATAGAAGAAAAAGAACACTGCCTCAGAACAAACCTATGCGATCACAGCCCCACTATTGCGATCGCATATAAGAATACCAGTGGGTAAATATTGCAGCAGCTACAACAGTCCATTTAAGGCCAAACACACTCTGATAACCACCCGAAGCTCACCCGAGGCCCTCGGGACCTCGACCAAACATGAAAACATATCCCATAACCTTGTTCAAACTTAGTCGAGCTCTCAAAACACCAAAAACAACGCAAAAACACAAAAATCACATCAGATTCAAGCATATGAACTTTAAAATTTCTAAATTTCACCAAAGATGCCGAAACCATCCATAACACGTCTGATTGACCTGGAATTTTGCACACGCATCCAAAATGACCCTACGAACCTGCTCCGACTTCCGGAATTCCATTCTGACTCTGATAGCCTTTTTTCCACTGACGACCGGAAATCGCCAAAACACTAACTTTCGCCAATTCAAGCCTAATTCTACACCGGACATCAAAACCATATTCCGAACACACTCCTAAGTCCCAAATCACCTAGAGAAGTTATCCGAGCCATAAAATCTACATTCCGAGGTTTTTTACCAATAATTCAACTCCGACTAAGTAACTCATTTCTCTCCAAAAATCGCTCCAAACTCGAGCCAACCAATCTAACACAACATAATTAAGCAGAAATAGGGGAAATAGGGTTATTGCTCTCGGAACGACCGGCCGGGTCGTTACACGCATCTCATATTATTGAAATTTTATTCATCTATTGTTGATTCACCTTAATGTTGATTCATTATTTTCCACAAATAACCTGATCTTTTTATGTAACACCGCCGTTAGGGCTCGCGTCTCATCGGGGATATCAGGAGTACTTAGATTGATCTTAGGGGGGATACTATACTTTCATAACCGTACTTTATAACATCCCAATGTGACTCACCTTATATGGGTATTTTAGTCCCGTACGATTCATGAAATCCTCTTCAGATCATTAATCAATCGAAAGCCCAAACGCCTTCCTTTATCTATCACAATTATGCCCTTATTCCAGTACCAGGGCAGAATTCCATCTCTTCTAAATGCTACTAGTATTAGACTCCTTTGAGTTCATTCTAGCTATACTGAGCCTTCTATAACTTAGAGAACCCATCAACTCTCTTATTTTCATGAGCTTAATCCCAAGGACTTATCCATTCTTGTCACATTTTCACTCACCTTTTCTTATTCTTACTCCTGTTTTCCTATAACCTTATCGCTCTACCATACTTTAGTTTTCAACCTACATATATCTATTTATACGTTTTGCAACCTTACTTCAACTTGCTTGCACCATAGATTTCCTTATTTCATTTGGAACATCAAGCGAGACATCACATCGTGTCTAACTCTTTTTAACTTTTTCGACTAGGATCTAGATACCTAGAAACAATAGGCTGGAAGGTATTCCACTGACGACAATGCTATCATTTCTGGATACTGAATCCCCGCGCTTCGACCCTTCTATCCGAAGTATGGACTATTCACAACCTTCTGCATTTGAATATCTAGTATGTTGTTCACCTTTACTTTACTTATCTTTAAAATATCGCCTCACATCTTCTATATTTTTCATAACCTCCCTTCCACATAGGTATAATTAGCATTCACAACTTGAAGCTCTATTATAATACTTACATCTCTGGTGCCTATACAATCGGGTGGGAGCTCCATACTGAATTCTTATGAGGCTGGTTTTTTTTCTAACTGGCGTTATCATAGAGCCATTAAAAAATATGGCTACTGTACTATTTCTCGTGCACCTCTGATATTGAGAGTGTTTCTGCAATATTTTGAATCACGATGTACATAATTTCCTGGGTGCAATAATGAGATTCTAGACTTACTTCGTTGATGTAACTCCTTAGTTTCCTCCTATTTTTTATAAGACTTTATGTAGGCTTAGGTTATCTCCTGATCTGTGGTACATGGTGTTAGTTATTCGGTTTAGCCTTTCTTGGGCACTGAGGAATATGCATGATACAATCCTTTAACAATTTAATTCTTCGTCTATGATCTGGGCTCAATTTTATCTTTTAATGTATACCAGAATCTTCTACGGTTGTATATGCTGTATGTATAAAACTCCGAACCTAGATCATTGATCGAATAATTTATTTCGTTCCATCTTAGTTTTCTTTCAATGTAAGCTATTACTTTTCTTGGTATTTCTGCCCCTTGTTGCATCCATACTTCGCTCATATTAGTGCCCACATATGCCAGAGTTTTCGTGCAACTCATATGATCTCGAATCTTACTTTTAATTTTTACTTCCCGTTCATTAGCTACGATAGGTGCCACTTTCCTTTGGACTGCTCCAATGTTGTTGCGAGACTGTTGTTACACGACCATTTCCTCTTTAGGTCCTTACGCTTGGGTTGAAGCCTTATTCCTTATTTCCTCAGCTAGTCTTTCGTTGTAGTACTTAGGGAGAACCCTTGAATCTTGAAAAGTTGTGAGCTTATTATAGACCTTTTGATATCCTTCCTTGCCTATAATCATCCGTAGTTGCTTACCTACATGCCTTGTTCTTGTAGGATTGCTCCTAAACTGATATTTTGACTGCCTTCCCATTGGAACTTTCTTTTACCCCCATAATACTCATACGACACCTTTAACTAACACGACCCCTATTTGAATGTATCTTAAGTATTATAATGACATTACTACGGGGCTAAATTCTCCATGTTGGGGTTTACTATATTTATCTTGCATGATTTGCTAACTTGTCTGTAACCTCTTGTTTAGTCATGACTAGGATCTTCCTGAATCAACTACTAACTACTCGTCGACCCATTCTCATATCCATATTCCGCGTAATCTCTCTTGGGTTATTTCCTTTTTCTAACTTACCTCTTGCACTGGCTCCTTATTTATCAATAACCTTCCGGGAAGGAACCCTTACTTCCTTTATCTGACATTGTGTTTACGTAACGTTCTGGAATCATAGCATATCTGTAAGATTCAGATATGTGCAATCTCATCCCTTTCTCATTTTTATCTCATTCTTCCTTTATCATTCTATATTCCCCCATTTAGGGGAGTACTAAGACTTGGAGCTCTGACGACCTACCTATAGATGTTTTTCCTCTTCATCTTTAGCGTCCTTTCACATCATCAATGACCCTTACTCGCCTTGCGGTAATCCTTTTGTACCAAGGATAAAAAAATTCCTCACTCGCGATGGTGACACTTAGTGCAACTGACACACATAGTCCCTTAAGCTTAACTTTGTTCACACTGCTTTCTTTAGGGAATCGTCTTCCTGAATGACCTTTATCTGAATTTCTTATGAATCTTCTTCTGTTTTCCATTCTATTATCGCCAGAACGCAATCTGAAGTTATCATGATATCGACCACTATCAAATCACTCAGCCCATAATTCAAGTTTAGTTTACCTTGTTCACCAGCCTATACTGATTTGTACTACTTTGGGGTCTAACTTTTCCTTCTAGTGATCACGTTAGAGTCATGAACTTATTTTTCGAAATAAGGATATGACTTTATGGCCTATACTCTTTTGTTGTCTCGGGGCCTGTCACCTCTCGTCTTTTCCTTTACTTGACTATAGATGCTGTAAAACTGTCATCTTTTTGAACTACCGTTGTCATCCATGTATCACATTTTACTCATAATGCATCATTAATCCTCTCCTATTTCCTGCTAACATTTATATCTATTACTTTATTCGAAAAACTTGAACAAGACATTTTTTTTCTTTTAGCTTCCCTTGCTCTACCTACTGGCTCTTCAGGTTTCCTAACATTCTTTCTCTACTAGGGATGGGAGCCATACCAAGGTAATATTTGTCTCTTCGAGTCTTCCAGTTCCTATCTTTGCAGTACTCATATCTAGTTGTACTATCTTAGAGTGCACCATCTGGTGTCTCACAAGAACATATATTAGCAACTTTGTAATATCCTTCGGAAATGTCAACTAACGCAAACCATCCATTCATCATTTTGGGTTACTCTAACCTCATCCGGATCCTACTACCCTGTCCTTCTCTTAAACCATATTTGTTAGCTCCCGTAAAGCATGATTGAGATAGGTGTGGCTGATTGTATGTACATCTATTACTGTTGAAGGTAATTCAAAATGCTTATATCTCCCTTACTGAATGGTAAATAATGATAATCTTTATTAACTGGGTACCTCGTACCCTTCTTCACCTTGTTGTTTTTTTTACTTGCTGCAGCTTTTTTCTAACTTCCAATTCCGTTATTCCTTTTTACCGTAAGAGTGGATAAGTATTCTTTCCTAAAAGCTCCTTATCAGGAACCGTACACCTTTTAGTACACGCATGATCTGCTGAAGACCTCTCATTTACTCATCATAATCAAGATGCAAAATCGAGTTCCTCTAACTCAACACTTCCACATCTACATATCTTGTCGATCGTCTTTTTGAATGTAAGCATCGTCTTATTACGAGTAAAATAGAAGTTCAAATTTGAATTCTTATAAGTGAGCTCTACCACACGATCTAGAGTAAGAAGAAAGAGTGAAAATCCTAAATGCCCTATAGACTACTGCTTATAAGTGTGGTACACGACACACCCATAAATAAGACTCAACTAGACACGACCTGTAGACTCCCTAGTACAGAATTTCTCTGATTCCACTTTTGTCACGACCCAATCGATGAGCTGCGATGGGCACCCGGTACCTTACTCAACCGAGTACCAACCTAAATTATCTTTTTGTATCATACTATTATAGATAACTGAACTGGAGAGGCTTCCGTCAAAATAGGTAGAGTACAACATCTAATACCAACTTATACATAAGACATATGGGCCTCTAAGATCAAAATAACCACTCGTACACTGAACATAGGCCGACAAGGCCATACAATCTTTCACGTACATGACTTTTGTCTCCAATCCTCTAAGAATACATAATTTTCATAAAGGTGGGGATAGAGTCCCACCATACCAACAATAAACGTGTAAATCATACTAACCAAACAAGAAACTCCGAAGCAATGGAGTGCACCAACATCTTTCGCTAAGCTGATAGCCTACTAGGAGGGATCTCAACCTGTCTATCGGGACCTACGAGCATGAAACGCAGCGTCCCTAGGAAAAAGGTACGTCAATACAAATAATGTACCGAGTATGTAAGGCACATAAATATGTACATAACAGACATGGAAGAAATATAGAGTAAATGACTCAACCTGTAAGTCTATAACTCTGTAAATCATGATATAATTATAGTTTCATGCATATGTGTAATGTCATGTCGTGCATAGGTACAGGTTTCATAACATCATCAGGCCTCTGAGGGAATCCCATCATATCATCTCGGCCACTGTGGGCAAAATCATTAATGTATACCAGCTGATCAGGTGGTGGTGCGTATACAATGCAATAATCTTTCCCATATCGAATATACTTTTATATACATATTTATATGCGTATATAACTATATCTGGTCATGGGTCAATGTACATGTATAAATGCATGAAATGCATAGAAAAAAAAATTCTTAAGATATTCTCGGAATTCCATAAAAATTAATATGCCTTTCAGATATACATTATCAAATACGTATTTTTCTGGGACCCATGAACAGAAGATAATAATAATTCACATGGGGAATCAAGAATATAGACACCCCTAGTATTTATATGAATAGAGTAATTTATGGAAACCTTGCGTTTCAGATTTCTTTTGTATAATTTAGATCATGCCAAAAAGAAAGAAGGGGTAGCCTTAATATACCTGGACCGATTCTCTTGACAATTCCTCTAACACACGTCTTGTGTGACAAACATGTAACGACATATTGAAGTAGAGAGATGTAACGACCCGGTCGGTCGTTTCGTGAGACTAGCCCTGTTTGCCCCATTTTGCTTTATCATATATTTCTTAGCCTATTTATGTTGTGTTGGGTCGGATGGTTTGAGTTCGGAGTGGTCATGGTGAGAACAGAGGCACTTAGCCTCTTAAAGTAGCGAAATAGTTGAAAAGTCAAACTGAGAGTTGACTTATTGGTAAACGACCTCGGAATGCGGATTTTATGGCTCAGATAGCTTCTCTAGGTGATTTGGGACTTATGAGTGTGTTTGGAATGAAATTTTGATGTCCGGTATAGAATTAGACTTGAATTGGCGAATGTTAGGTTTTGGCGATTTCCAATCGGCAGTGGAAAATAGGATATAGGGGTTCGAATTGAATTCCGAAAGTTGGAGCAGGTTCGTAATGTCATTTTGGATATGTGTGAAAATAGTCAGGTCAATCGGATGCGTTTTGGTTGATTTCGGCATCATTGGCGAAATTTAGAAGTTTCAAAGCCCATAGGTTTGAATTTGATGTAATTATGGTGTTTTCGTGATTGTTTTTGGTGTTTCGAAGGCTCGACTAAGTTTGAATGATGCTATGGGGTGTTTTGGTATGTTTGGTTGGGGCACTGAGGGGCTCGTGATTAATTTTGGATGGTTGGCGGAGGTTTGAGCTTACAAAATTTGCAGTAAATAGCTGCTGGTGTGGCCGCACCTGCGGATGGGCAGCCGCAGGTGCGAAGGTCCATGCGTAGGTGCCAAAAGAGGCTAGGCATAAGGAGTCCGAAGGTTCAAAGAGTTGGCTGCACCTGCGAAGCTCCAGGTGCAGAAAAGGGACCGTAGGTGCGAGAATTGGACTGTTAGTGCGTTTTCGCAGGTGCGCACCTGGGACAGCAGGTGCGACGAAAGGTCCGCAGGTGTGGATTAACTGGGCAGAACAGTATAAAATGGTGTCTCTGCAAAAGTTTAGTCATTCTTCCATTGTTGCATGCAAGCAGAGCTTGTTTGAGAGCAATGAAGAGAGAATTTGAGGTTCTTCAGTGGATATAAGTTCCCAGATTAAAGTAGAAAAAGGTTTTGAAAAATGGGAGGAGGTTTGGAAAATTCTTTTAGCGATTTGGGTAGGCAATTGTGGTCCGATTGTGGTGTTCTTGGTATGTGTAGAATCGTGGGAGGACGAGGTTTCTAGTGATGTAAATTTTATCGAATTCCGAGANATGCTATGGGGTGTTTTGGTATGTTTGGTTGGGGCACTGAGGGGCTCGTGATTAATTTTGGATGGTTGGCGGAGGTTTGAGCTTACAAAATTTGCAGTAAATAGCTGCTGGTGTGGCCGCACCTGCGGATGGGCAGCCGCAGGTGCGAAGGTCCATGCGTAGGTGCCAAAAGAGGCTAGGCATAAGGAGTCCGAAGGTTCAAAGAGTTGGCTGCACCTGCGAAGCTCCAGGTGCAGAAAAGGGACCGTAGGTGCGAGAATTGGACTGTTAGTGCGTTTTCGCAGGTGCGCACCTGGGACAGCAGGTGCGACGAAAGGTCCGCAGGTGTGGATTAACTGGGCAGAACAGTATAAAATGGTGTCTCTGCAAAAGTTTAGTCATTCTTCCATTGTTGCATGCAAGCAGAGCTTGTTTGAGAGCAATGAAGAGAGAATTTGAGGTTCTTCAGTGGATATAAGTTCCCAGATTAAAGTAGAAAAAGGTTTTGAAAAATGGGAGGAGGTTTGGAAAATTCTTTTAGCGATTTGGGTAGGCAATTGTGGTCCGATTGTGGTGTTCTTGGTATGTGTAGAATCGTGGGAGGACGAGGTTTCTAGTGATGTAAATTTTATCGAATTTCGAGATGTGGACCCGGGGCTCGGATTTGGCCGAATTTCGAGAATTGTGTTAAAAATTTATATCTTTCAATTGGGTTTTGTTCCGTTAGCATGTATTGATGATGTTAATATGATTTTGGTTATATTCAGAGCTTTTAGGAGCCGATTCGAGGGGTAAGCGCATCGTAAAGTAGCTTTTGGACTGTTTTGAGGTAAGTAACGATTCTAACTCTAACTTTGAGGGTATGACACCCCGTTATCTGTTATTGTGTTGGTAAATGAGATGACACACATGCTAGGTGATGAGTGTGGGGGTGTTCACCGATAGGGATTGGGACTTGGTCCACCCCGTAGCGACTATTAAGCCGCGTATTCGATTTGAAACCTTACGACATCCTGTCTTTCAAAAGTTTATACTTGTTTATGGGTTGTGAGCCATGTTTGGGGCCTTGTGCCGATCTGTTTAGACCCTCAAGGGTATTTTCCATGTTTAGGGCCTTGTGCCGACCTGTTTAGACCCTCAGGGGGTACTTGTACACTATTCTACCACTATCCTGTTAGTAAATTGTAAACTCAGTCATGTTTCCTACTTGCTGTTATTTTCACTATTAACACACTACTTTGAAAACTCTGAAAAGTATTTGGGGTTGAGCCCCGTGAGTTTAGATAAATTTCCCAAGTGTCTTGTGAGGGTGACTGAGTCAGGCCGAGAGCCGAGTATATGAGGATATCTATGTATCGGGCTGCACGCCGCAGCAGTATATATGTGTTAGGCCGACTGCCAGGTATGTGAGGATAGTTAGGGGATGGGCTGCACGCCGCAATAATATATGTGTTATATATTATATGTGGGTCGAGCTGCACGCCGCAACAATATAGATTATATATATATGGATCGGGTTGCACACCGCAGCAATATATGTTATATATATGGATCGGGCTGCACACCGCAGTAGTATACATATTGGATTGGGCTGCACGCCGCATCAAATATAGCGCTTTGATTGAAGTAGCCCCTCCAGGATTCTGTACACCCCCAATGAGCGTAGTCAACTATTATATGGATCGGGCTGCACGCCGCAGTAGTATAAATGTATATATGTATGTATAAATGTAGTGGAGCCGGCTGCCCGCAGCAATAGTTGTGTGTGTTCATGGTACTTACTGAGTACGAGTGTTAAGTGAGAGCATGAGTCACGAGCGACTGAGAGACTTTATTGTGAGTGATACTATGGCCGAGGGGCTTCTATTCTATGAAATGTTGTTTTCGCTCTTCTTTTCACTGAGCCTCTGATAATAAATGTTGGACAAAAGTTTTCATAAAAGATTTTTAAATGAAAATCGAGGTTTTATGAAATATTCGGAATTGTAGATTTTTTACTTGATTTGCTCATTTCCACTATTATTCATTATATGGATTTATATGATTTAAATGGCTCGTAACTACACTCAAGTTTTTAGTTACACTGATTACTTACTGAGTTGGCGTACTCACGTTACTCCCTGCACCTCTGTGTGCAGATCCAAGTACCAGACCATCCCACTAGTTGATTTGCGGACGAGCTTGGAGTTGTTCGAGGATTGAGGTAGCTGCTCAGCGTGCCCAGCTCACCTCCTTTCCTTCCCTCTGATTATAGTTTCTTTTGGTCTTTTGTGCCTTAGACTTTGTTGTAGCAAGTCACTGCTGTGCATTGTATTTTCAGTCTTAGATGCTCATGACTGTTGACTCCAGGTTTTTGGGAAGTGTGTATTTGCTTATCTCTTTCTGATATTTTTAAAATCTGCTAAATTTTGGCGAAATTATGGGATATATTTATAATCTGAAATGGTTGGATAGCCTAGTTCCATGATATGTTCCATCACAGCCGGCTTAGGATTTGTGGTCGTGACAAGTTGGTATCAGAACCTAGGTTACATAGGACTCAACAGTTATAAGCAGGTTTAGTAGAGTCTTGCGGATCAATACGGAAACGTCTGTACTTATCTTCAAGAGGCCACTGACCCTTAGGAACAATATCATTTTTTTGAATTATGTCGTGTCATTTGATTGTTCTTAAAATCTAAACTTTTGTTGTTTAATTCTCTCATAGATGGTGAGGACTCGCGCCACTAATCAGGGAGATCAACCACCGGCTAGACCAACGAGGGGTCGAGCCCGTGTTAGAGGTAGAGGCAAGGACGTGCGATAGCCAGAGCTGTATCAGTTGATCCCCCTACTGTTCAGGATAAGGCTCCCGCCACAGATACTCCAGCGGGACAGGCTCAGGCACCTGTAGTGCCTATTCTTATTCCAGGTCTTCAGGAGACCTTGTCCCAGATCTTGACGGTGTGTACCACCCTTGCTCAGGTAGTTGCCGCTACTTCTCAGGCCGGGGGAGGTAGTAAGACTCCAGCTGCCCGGACACCTGAGCAGGCTACTCAGGACCTGCAGACACCGGGGACGGTTCCAGCCCAGCCAGTTGCTCCAGTTCAAGACTTCGTCGTCCCAGCTATGCCAAATGATGAAGACCTTAGTCTGGAAGGGTTTAGAAGACTACTGCCTCTTACATTTAGTGGTGCTGCGGGCGAGGATGCCCAGGGTTTTCTAGATAAGTACTAGAGGATGCTGCGTACTACTGGGATTTTGGAGACCAGTTGGGTCTCATTTGCTACTTTTCAGTTCTCCGGTGCTGCCTTCACTTGGTGAGAGTCTTTTGACATGCGTAGGCCTATTGGTTTAGAACCCCTTACCTGGCAGCAGTTCTCTACTATCTCCTTGGAGAAGTATGTGCCCCAGTCTCACCAGGAGAAGCAACGCAAGCATTTTGAGGAGCTACGTTAGGGGGAGCTATCAGTGACGCAGTACGAGATGCGATTATTGGAGCTGGCTCGTCATGCCATCGAGTTGGTCCCTACTGATAGGGAGAGGAATAGGAGGTTTATAGACGGCCTTACTTATCAGGTCCGCCTTTTCATGACTCGGGAGAGGTTATCAGATGCTACATTCGAGCAGGTTGTTGATATTGCTCGAGATATTGAGTCGGTCCGCCGCCAGGAGCGGGTAGAGAGGGAGGCCAAGAGGCCTCGTGGATCGGGTTGTTCTAGTGGTGCTCTTTCCATAGGGCAGTTTCAGCATGGCAGGGGCCGTTCATTCAGGACTCCTCGGTCAGGCCACCCAGCCTATAGTGGTGCATCTTCGGGGCATGGTCCCCGCGGTTTTTAGCCAGGCCATTCTTCATTCAGTGCCCTTCTAGCCCAGAGTCCAGCTCGAGCACCATCATCTCAGGGTTTTTCTATGCATGGTTCTCCTAGTGGCCATTCTGGTGCCAAGGATTCATTGGAGTCCCAGTCTCCAGCTCTAGGGAGCTGCTATGAGTGTGGAGAGTTCGGGCATATGAGGAGGCAGTGACTTCATCTTCTAAGAGGTCCATGTCAGCTGAGGGGCCAGTCTTCGACTTCAGCTCCAGTTACTTCACCACCCACCCAGGCAGCCAGGAGTGGTATTCAGTCAGTTAGAGGCCGCCCTAGAGGGAGAGGGAGAGCAGGTGGAGGTCAGGCCCATATGTATGCCTTTCCAGATAGGCTAGATGCTATGACCTCCGATGCAGTGATCGCAGGTATTGGCTCACTCTGTTGCCGAGATGCTTTGGCTTTATTTGACCTTGGTTGTACGTATTCCTATGTTTCTTCATATTTTTCCCATTTCTGGATATGCCTCGTGAGTCTTTAGTTGCATCTGTTCATATGTCGACTCCGGTGGGCGATACTGTTATTGTGGACCGTGTGTATCGATCGTGTGTGATATCTTTTGGGGGTCTAGAGACCCGAGTGGGCCTACTGTTACTCAACATGGTCGATTGTGATGTGATATTGGGCATGAACTTGTTATCTCCGTGTCATGCCTTTCTTGATTGTCACGCTAAGACCGTGACCTTAGCTATGCCTGGATGTCCGAGGGTTGAGTGGAGAGGTTTTTCTTATTATGTGCGTAGCAGGGTGATTTCCTACATGAAAGCTCAACGTATGGTTGAGAAGGGGTGTTTATCGTATCTGGATTTTGTGAGGGATGTCAGTGGTGAGACTCCCCCTATTGATTCGCTTCATGTGGTCCGTGACTATCCGGACGTGTTTCCTGCAGACATGCCAGGCATGCCACCTGACTAGGACATTGATTTTGGTATCAACCTAGTGCCAGACACTCAACCTATTTCTATTCCACCTTATCATATGGCACTAGCAGAGCTAAAGGAACTAAAGGAGTAGCTTCATGAACTCATAGATAAGGGGTTCATTCGGCCTAGTGTGTCACCTTGGGGTGCACCTGTGTTGTTTGTAAAGAAGAAGGATGGTTCTATGCGTATGTGTATTGATTATCGGCAGCTTAACAGAGTTACGGTGAAGAACCGGTATCCCCTACATTGTATAGATGAATCGTTTGATCAGTTGCACGGTTCCAGAGTATTTTCTAAGATTGACATGCGTTTTAGCTATCATCAGTTGAAGATTGGGGGGCCAGACATCCCGAAGACAGCTTTCAGGACTAGATATGGTCATTACGAGTTTCTGGTTATGTCATTCGGGCTGACCAACCCCAGCAGCCTTTATGCACTTGATGCATAGTGTATTCCGGCCTTATTTGGATTCTTTCGTCATCGTGTTCATTGACGATATCTTGGTGTATTCCCGATCTCGGTAAGATCATGAGCAGCATTTTAGAGTTGCGCTTTAGACCTTGAGAGAGAAGAAATTCTATGCAATGTTTTCGAAGTGTTAGTTCTGGCTTGATTCAGTAGCATTCTTGGGGCACGTGGTGTCAGTGAGGGTGTTCAGGTTGATCCGAAGAAGGTAGAGGCAGTGCAGAGTTGGCCTAGACCGTCATCAACTACTGAGATTCACAGTTTCCTTGGTTTGGCAGGGTACTACTGCTGTTTCGTAGAGGGATTTTCATCTATTGTAGCACCTATGACCATACTGACCTAGAAGGGTGCTCAGTTAAGGTGGACTGACGAGTGTGAGGGGTGCTTTCAGAAGCTCAAGTCCACTTTACTACAACTCCGGTATTGATTTTGCCTATGGGTTCAGGTTCTTATACAATTTACTATGATTCCTCGAGAGTTTTCCTTGGAGCAGTTTTGATGCAGGACGGTAGGGTGATTGCCTACGCGTCTAGACAGTTGAAGGTGCACGAGAAGAATAATCGAGTGCACGATCTTGAGCTAGCATCTATTGTTCACGCCTTGAGTATTTGGCGTCATTATTTGTATGGAGTGCATTGTGAGATTTTCATTGATCACCGTAGTTTGCTGCATCTACTTAAGCAGAAGGATCTGAATTTGCGTCAGAGGAGGTGGTTGGAGATTCTCAAGGATTATAACCTCACTATCTTATATCATCCGGGGAAGGCCAATGTAGTGGCCGATGCCCTGAGTCGCAGAGAGGAGAGTTTGGGGTGTTTAACCTACCTTCTAGTAGTAGAGCGACCTTTAGCACTTGATGTTCAGGCATTAGAAGGTCAGTTGGTGAGATTGGATCTATAAGAGCCTCCGCGGGTATTGGCTTGTGTAGCCTCCAAGTCTTCTCTTTATGATCAGATTAGAGCACGCTAGTATGATGATCCACATCTGCTTGTTCTTCAGGATAGGGTCCGTCGCCGTGATGCTAGGGATGTGGTTATTGGTGATGATGGGGCCATGGGGATGCAGGGCCGAATTTGCGTGTCCAATGTGGATGGGCTTCGAGATTTGATTCTAGGTGAGGCCCATAGTTCGCGGTATTCCATCCATCCGGGTGCCACGAATATGTATCAGGACCTGAGACAACATTATGGGAGGAGGTGGATGAAGAGAGATATTGTTTAGTTGTGGCTCGGTGTCTCAACTGTCAGCATGTCAAGTATGAGCGCCAGAGACCAGGTGGACTACTTCAGATATTTGATATTCCGGAGTGAAAGTGGGAGCAGATTACCATGGATTTTGTTGTTGGACTCGCACGGACTTCGAGGAGGTTTGATGCTAAATGGGTTATTGTGGATCGTCCGACCAAGTACGCACACTTCATTCGTGTTAGTACTACTTATTCTTCAAAGCGGTTAGCTGAGATTTATATCAGGGAGATTTTCCGATTGCATGGGGTTTCAAAGAATCCCGAGATATCCCCAAATGTGAAACAAAGTAAGAAGACACATATGAGTACGTAGAACCTGGATCAAATAACACGAATGCTACCTATGACAAACAGGGACAATACTTTGATGACCGAATCTGAAGCAACAGCCTCTGAGCGGGATGGAAGAGCATAATATCTGGCTTGCCCTCCCCCTATAGGGCGACCTTGAGCTCCCCGACCTCCACCTCGAGCTGTCTGAGAAGGTGGGGTAGCAGCTGGGGCTGGAAGGATTGCTGGAGGACCCGGTGGAAGACGTGGAACCTGATAATTCTTAGGTGGTTCACCCTTCCTAGCTCTGGGGAAATCTCTTATCACATGACGAGGGTCACCATATCCAAAACAACCCCTCAGAGGACGTGGTGGCTGCTGCTAACTCTGAGCTGGCCTGCTGGACTAGCCAGTGATAGCAGCTCGAGCAGGAGGCACATGAGATACTGGTGGTGCATGATAAGGCTCCTAAGGTCTAGGAGGAGCTGGAATACCACTAGCTGCTGGAAGAGCTGAATGAATGGGGCGACTCACAAAACCTCTACCATAGCGTGCTGCTGGTGCACAGGCTCCTGAAAATGACCAGTCTCTCGAGACCTCTTAGCCTCTCTCTCCTCCCTGTCCCGGGCTAACATTTCCCAATCCTCCGAGAAATACTCATGGCCTGGTGGTAAGTAATCGGTCTCCAGCTCTCTAGCCAAGCTGGTTCGAATACGGGGGTGGAGTCCCTTAATAAAGCGTCGAACCCTCTCTGTGACAATGACAACCAAAGCTGGTGCATGGCGAGCCAAATCGCTGTAACAGACTGCATACTCTAACACAGTCATGGTACCCTGGCGTAGCTTCTTAAACTTCGCACGCCAAGCATCCCTGAGGCTCTGAGGGACAAACTCAAGTAAGAATAGCTCGGAGAACTGATCCCAAGTAAGCGAAGCTGCCTCGTCCGGACTACTAAGCTCAAAACCACGCGTCTCCACAATACCCATAGTGCGGAGAATGCGATGACACCCCTCAAGAAAACCCAGGGCATCATCCGAAGCTAGTCCGCTGAACTCAGGTGGGTGGTACTTCTTGTACCTCTCAAGTCGGAGCTTCTCTGCCTCAGGAACAACTATCCTAGTCTCATGCTGAGCTGGAGCTGCTGGGGGCAAAGGAATATACTCTGGAACCTGCCCAATATGGAACCTCTGCTCAGGAGTACGGGCTGCGGGAGTTTGTGTCCCTCCCCCGGCCTGGGATGTAGCTGGAGCTATCGGAAGTAGTCCCGCCTGAAACAGAGTGCTGAAGGTACTCAAGAACTGAGCCAATGTCTCCTGGAGGGTTGGAGTAATAGTAGGGACCTCATGTGCCCCTCAAAATGCGGCCGTTGTGGACTCATCTTCCTCTGCTCTAGTCGGAGCTCGGGCTGCACCGCGTGCTCGTCCTTTGCCCCGGTCCGTGCCTCTGGTGGCTCTGACTGGGGGCTCGGGTGCCTGGTCATCAGTACGTCTGGTGCGGGTGCGAACCATCTGTATGCAAGAATAGAATAGAGTTTAAGAATTTGATGACAGTAACTAGCAGAATAAGGGATTCCAAAGAATTTGATTGTTCTTAATAGTTACATAGCCTCTCAAAGATAGATACAGACGTCTCCGCACCGATCCGCGAGACTCTAATAAATCGGCTTGTGACTTGTGACTCATATGAACCTAGATGCTCTGATACCAACTTGTCACGACCCGAATTACCCTCCAAATGGTCTCGTGACGGCACCTAGTGTCTTCGACTAGGTAAGCCTAAAATTTGCGGAAAATAAGACAAATACAATAATAGAAACAGTAAAGAAGAAGCAATACTATAAAATTTAGCCTCCGGTATTTACCGCTTTTACTTTTCAAAAACTCGGAATATCACAAAGTCCAAACTCTGAACTACTATAGCTCTATACAAAGGAATATGGAAAATGTATCTATATATCCCCTATATTTGTACTAGAGTAGGAAGGGGACTCGTGAGATCATGCGGACGCGGAAGAATTACCTCGCGGTCTCCTAGGCAGCTGCTAAGATACGCCTAGCTACTGTACGGTGCACTGGTACCTGGATCTGCACATGGCGAAAACATGCACAGGAAAGGACGTGAGTACTCCACATTCGGTACTCATTAAGTGCCAAGCCTAAACCCAGTCAAGTAGTCAGGAGGTGAGGTTGGGGCTCTACTGAGTTTTAAAACAAGTCAGTTATAAATTTAAACAGTGAAATATAGATAAGCAATGATACACAGGATTAATGGAAACTGGAAGAATTAATAATAGAAAGAGAGCCCTCGGCTCAACGCAGCATATATCTCAACAGTAAATATGCAATTGAGTACAAGGCGAAAGCTCCCTATCTCAGTCCGTAGTCCCAATTTAAATATCCTATGAAGTACAGGGGGAAAGCTCCCAGATCTCCGTCCGTAGTCCCAATTTAAATATGCAATGCAGTACAGGGGAAAAGCTCTTGAATCTCGGTCCGTAGTCCCAATTTAAATATGCAGTGCAGTACAGGGGGAAAGCTCCCGGATCTCGGTCTATAGTCCCAATTTAAATATGCATTGCAGACATATGTTGGATACGACTTAATTAAACAGTTCAGGAAAAATAACAAGTAAGAATAAAGTAAGACTACCTAAGCATGGTGCAACTAGTAGAAAATAAGAGGAAATCAAGTAAGGACAGGTAGGCATGCTTATTCTTAAGCTAAGTACTCAGTTAAGACAGGAAACAATAATATTGGAATGAAAATGAGTGATTGCATGGACGGAAAAATGGAATTTTAGCAAAAATGACCTGTGTACACACTCGTCACCTCGCGTACACGGCGTTCATGTAACAAAATCAGTATAAAATGCCTAAGGGGAAGTCCCCAACACAGAGTTAGGCAAGCCACTTACCTTGACTGCGCTAATCAACTCAGTACCACGCTCTATCCACGAGTATCCAACTCCGGGTGGCCCAAATCTAGTCAATTTGATTGCACAGTGTAAATATCATTTCATGGAAACAAGATAGCTAATAAGTTCGAAGCTAATACGCGAAATTAGGAAATTTGCCCAAAAAGTCCCCTGGGCCCAGGTCTTGGAAAAGGGTAAAAATTATATTTTCCGGACAACAATTCACTCACGAGTCTAATCATGTAAACATCTCTCAAATCAGATGTCAAAACCCCACTCAAAACTCAATAATTCGGTCTATGAAGTTCATCCCATTTTTCCCAAATTTTCCACCCAAATTCGAATTTTAAAGACTAGATTTAATTTAGGACTCATGGAAATTAATCTAAGTTTGGTAGAAATCACTTACCCAAGTTACCCAAGTGCAAAAGCCTCCAAAAATCGCCTCTCCCGATGTCACGACCCAAATTGATGGGCCGCGACGGGCACCCGGTACATTACTCGACCGAGTACCAATGTAACGTATCTTTCTTATTACATAATCATATACACGTGACATACGGACCTAATAGGCCAACATAATCATTTATAAACTCAAAACATAGGTCGACAAGGCCGTACAATCTTCCACGTATACGACATATGTCTACAAGCCTCTAAGAGTACATAAATGTCATAAAGGTCGGGATAGAGTCCTGCCATACCAAACAATACACGTCTGAATCATACTAACAAAACAAGCAACTATGAAGCAAATGGAGGGCACCGACATCTTCCGCTGAGCTGTGAGCCTACTTGGAGGGCTCTCGACCTATCTATCAGGACCTGCAGGCATGAAACGGAGCGTCCCCAGGCAAAAGGGATGTCAGTACCAATAATGTACCGAGTATGTAAGGCACATAAATAAATACATAAGAGACATGAATGAGATATAGAATAATTGACTCAACCTGTATGTCTGGATAACTCTGAAAATAATAAATCACTTTTACCATCATGCATATGCGTATGAATCTCATATCGTGCATAGGTATATGTTTCATAACATCATCAGCCTCTGAGGGCATCCCATAATATCATATCGGCCACTGTGGGAAAAATAGTCATCGTATACCAGCTGATCAGGTGGTGGTGCGTATATAACGCCATAACCTTTCCCATATCCCATATACATATATATATACATACATATATATGCGTATATAACATCATCTGTTCATGGGTTAATGCACATGTATGAAATGCATAAAAAGTATGTAATAATCTCAATATTCCTTCCGGATAAACTTTTCCAACTGCGTATTATTCTGAGACCCATGAACAAAAAATAATAATAATTCTCATGGGGAATCAAGAATATAGACACCCTTACTATTTCTATGAATAGAGTAATTTATAAAAACTGTGTATTTTCTCGTTTCTTCAGTATAATTTGGACCATGCCAAAATAAAAAAGGGATAAACATACCTGAGTCGATTCTCTTGATAAACCCTCTAACAAATGTCTTTTGCGACGAAACACGTAACGGAGGATCGAAGTAGAAAACAAATCTGTATAGCTTCGGATGAATCCGTTGTTGAAGATTGCTACTTGTTAGATGTAGAATATCACATTTTGGTGAATTTGAACAACCCTTGTATGGTTTCCTTACTGGACAATAATGTTTCCTTGTATCTTTAATGAATTGCCGAAGAAAAGTACTTTTCCGTCTAATCTTTGTATAGAATTCAGGTGAATTCCATACATTAGTTTCCATATCTTAATTGTGAAATCCATAAATCATATTATTACTAAAGAATCTAAATTAAAGTCTTTATCCAAAGACACTTTACGTGTAGGCAAGCCCTAATGTGACTTTATGACTCATCATTATACGGGTGCCACTTTGGCATAGCTTAATGCCAAGTGGCAGCCCCAACATAGTCTTTATCCAATTAATCATAATTATACCTACCATTATTTAATTATTCACAAAATTAAAAATTATTTCAAATTACGTAAAATACTACTCACTTTTAATACACTTTATACACCTTACTATCATGGCCATGTAGTACTTTGTATGGCACTAGTCCATAAATACCGGGTATTTTAGCTCGGACCGTATCTTGTCCCAAAATGTCAAACTTTGACAAAATTCGTTTTCTTCGACTTTACTTACCCTCTTACCTTCACAAATCTACTCATCACTTATGATCCTTATAATCCCCAAATAATCTTTTCCTTAGACTGATGTCAATTACCTTACGACAAATTCAACGTACAATACTGCAGGGTGCAACACTGTAGTAACTTATTACTGCGAAGGGTAACATCATCGTAATGTATTACTGTAGAGGGTGACATCATCAGAACATATTATTGCAGAGCATAACATTGTCGTAATATAATACAGCGGGACATAATATCGACGTAATATTGTGGGGTGTAACACCCTAGCTCTCAAATTCAAAAATTGTGAAAATAATATAAACCCTCAGACTTGGGTCTTTAAAAGAATGCCAGGGTATTTCTTCTATGCGATCGCGTACAATGAGTCGTGATTGCGGAGAGCATTTAGCCACACGCCTAAAAACCTTCATCGGGATCACAATTGCGTGACTGCGATCGCGGACCTTCACAACCCAGAGCTACGCGATCGCGGTTGGTGCCACGCGACCGCGTAGAACAAATACTAAAACTCCCCTAGACTAAGAATAATCTAGGTGAATGCGGTCCAGGTCATGCGATCGTGAAGACCAAGATTCCAACACACTGCGATCATGGGCCTCTTCTTGCGATCGCAGAGAACAAATTGCAGGACCTCTCACATTTCCCTTACTCAATCGTGGGTGAACCTTTGAGATCGCAAAGAGCAAAATAATACTGTAGAAAAACCAGAAAACCAGAAAACCAACTAAGGCTATTTGGCCAAAAATGCCCTTTTGAACACTCGAAACACACCTGAGACCCCCGGGACCTCAACCAAAATCACAAACAAACCCTAATACCTCATTCAAACTTGGTCGAGCCCTAAAAACACATCTCATGACATCAAAATCATCAAATATGCATAGATTCAAGCCTAAGAACTTATGAAATTTCTAGAATTCACATTCTATGTCGAAACACGTCTAAACTCATCCGAATGACAACAAATTTTGCACACAGGTCATAAATGACATTACGGACCTACTGTCGCTTTCGGAATTCCATTCTGGGTCCGATATCAACATTTCACCTATCGGCCAAAATCACCGAAGTTCTAACTTTCGCCAATTCATGCCTAAATCTACAACCGACCTCCAAAACACATTCTGAACACGCTCCTAACCACGAAATCATCCAACGGAGCTAACAGAGTGGACGAAATTCAATTCTGAATCCGTCTTCACACAGCTCTAGCTACGGCCTGATTTCAAAGGCTAAAATCCACATTTAAGGACTATGTGTCCAAAATCACTCCGGATTTTACCACTCAATACTCTGACAAGTTTCAATAACATAAATAGACATGAGAGAAGCAGTTATTAGGGGATCAGAGCACTAACTCTCAAAACGGATGACCGGGTCATTACATTTACATACTCGGTACATTTTTTATACTGACGTCCCTTTTGCCTAGGGACGCTACGTTTCATGCATGCAGGTCCCGATAGGAATTGAGTGGTTTGATAATAGCCGGCATTATGAGAATTTCAGAGGTTGCATTCCGACGATAATAGAATCGACGACATAAGAATAATCTTTAAAGGCCATTAAGGAAGACGCTTTCCTAAAGCAATAAATGTGAGAAATATTGAGCTTAAGGGATTGTGTGTGCCAGTTACACAAAGTGTCACCCTTGTGCGTAAGGAATTTTTTTATCCTTGGTACAGAGGGATTACCGCAAGGAGAGTAAGGGTCATCGATGATGTGAAAAGACGCCAAGGATGAAGAGGTAAAACATCTATAGGTAGATCGTCGTAGCTCTAAATCTCAGTACTCCCCTAAAAGGGGGGAATATGGAGTAATGTGGCATTAAGTCATAATTAAGTGGTTCTAGTAAATATGGAGTGGTAAAGAAAGAATGCAATAAAAATGAGAAAAGGGATGAGATTGCACTTTTTCAAATCCTATTGATATGCTACGATTCAAGAACATTATGCAAACATGATGTCAAGGAGAGGATGTAGGGGTTCCTGCCCGAGATGTTAGTAATAACTAAGGGCCAGTGCGAGAGGTAAGTTAAGACAAATGACATATCCCACGAGAGATTACGCGGAATACATATATGAGAATGGACCAACGAGTAGTTAGTAGTTGATTCAGGAAGAGCCTAGTTATGGCTAGAAATGAGGATACAAACAAATCAGCAGATTGTGCGAGATGAACATAGTGAAACCCAATATAGTGAATTCAGTCTCGCAGTTATGACATTGTAATCCCTGACAAATATTTAGATAGGGGTTGGGGTAATTAAAGGTACCTTTTTGGTGTTACGGAAATAAAAGAGAGTTCCACTGGAAGAAAGTCAAAATATCATTTCAGAAGCAACCCAACAAGTGCCCTCTATGAGCGAGACTCTATCCAGATCTATGGATCTCATCTCCCCAGCATCAAAGCGAGACTCCATCCAAATCTGCCAACTTATTGGGTTGCGGGCGGAGAAAAGCGGACGTGGGGACTCGGGTCGGGGCGTGAAGGACGTGGAGGTAAGTAACTAAGGATTGTGTGATAAGCTCGCAGCTTTACATGAGTCAGAGGGTCTTCCCTAAGTACTATAATGAAATACTAGCGGGGGAAATAAGGAAGAATGCTTCAACACAAGCAAAGTAACTGGAAGAAGAAGTGGGCATGTAAAAATAGTCTCACTACAACATTGTATGCACTCCATAAGAGAGTGGAACCTATTGCGGCTAGTGAACGGGAAGTAAAATCAAAAGTAATATTCGAGATCATATGATTTGTACGAAAATTCTAGCATGTGTGGGAACTAAGATAAGCTAATTATGCACGCAACAAGGGGGCAGAAAGCTGAGAAGGAACGAAAGGAATATCCGATGAATGATCAAAAGTTAGTTATGTTATTAACGCACTTAAGATTTTGAAGTATTATCCATGCAAAATATACATTGAAAATTATATAGTTGTAGAAGACATCGGTATAAGTTAAAAGAAAGAAATGAGTCCAGGTCATAGACAAGAGATTGAATTGTTAGAAGATTGTATCATGTATATTCCATAGCTCCCATGAAAGGCTAAAGTAATAAATAATACAATGAGCCGCCGTTCGGAAGATAGCTTAAGACTACATGTAGACTGATAAGATGTAAGGGGAAACTAAAAGAGATATATCAACTAAGTGAATCAGGAGTTTGATTATTGCACCCAGAAAATTATAGAAATCGTGATTGAGATCATTGCAAAATCACTCTTAATATCAGAGGTACAAGAAAGATAGTACAACAACCATATTCTATAATAGCTCTACAAGAAATCCAGTTAGAAGACTACCAACCTCATAAGAATTCAATATGAAGCTCCCACCGGATTGTGTACCAGAGGTGCAAGTATTATAATAGAGCTTCAAGTTGTGGATGTGAATCATACCTATGTTGAAGGGAGGTCATGAAAACGATAGAAGATGTGATGCGAGATTTTAAGGTAAGTAAGGTAAATGTGGACAACGTATCAGATACTCAGGTGTGTAGAAGGTTGTGAATAATCTATACTTTAGATAAAGGGCTAGAAGAGTTAGGATTCATTATCCAGGAATGATAGTGGCCGCGTTAGTGAAATGCCTTCCAGCCTATGGTTTCTAGGTATCGAGAAGTCTAATTAGGAGAATAAAGAAGAGTTAGAAATGATGTGATATCTCGCTTGATGTTCTAGGAAGACATAAGGATATCTATGATGCAAGCAAGTTGAAGGAAGGTTTCTAGTAGTATAAATAGATATGTGTAGGTTGCAAGCTAAAGCAAGGTAAAGCGACAAGGTTTTAGGAAGACATGAGTAAGGATAAAAAAAGGGCGAGTGAGAAGGTGATGAAAATGGATAAGTCCTCGGAATTAAGCCCATGAAAACAAGAGATCTAATGGTTTCTCTAAGTTTTAGAAAGCTCAGTATGGCCTGGATGAACTGAAATAAATCTAAGACTAATAGAATTTAGAAAGAGATAGAATGCTTCCCTGGTAGTAGAACAAGGATGTAATTGTGATAGATAAAGGATGACGTTTGGGCCTTCGAATGAGTAATTATTTGAAGAAAGAAAAAAAGATTGCACGAACAACACAGGATTAGAATACCCCCCATAAGATGAATCACGTTGGGATTCTATGAAATACGATTATTGAAGTACAGTGTCGCCCCTAGGTGGATTAGGAAAGACACTTCAGATATCCCCCGATGAGATGTAAGCCCTAGTTGCAATGTATTACATAAGATGTTTCAAGTTATCAATGGTAAATTGTAGACATTGAGGTGAATCAACAATGGACGGATAAAACTTACAATGTATAAGATAAGATTAGGCCATCATTCTTAAGAGGAACAGTAATGAGAAAGCATTAAAGGACTTAGATTTATAATATAGGATAAGTAACTAGATTAACCTGGAGTTTGGTAGCAGATCTCAGTAACGTTAAACCAAAGTAAGAGTTATGGTATAGTATGATCTACTTAGATGTAGTAAAGCCATAGACACCCAGAGAGACAACTTGTCAAAATTCTGTATATGTTCACAAAGTGAGTCCTAGATTTTGGCTAAAAGCTGGAGGGAAGAGTCGCATAGGCACACATACAAGAACAAAGTCGTACAGACTGCATGATCGAAGGTAGCACTACTTACGAAATTGGAAGAATTCCCACCACAAATCGTTGTGTGAGAAAGAAGCCTAAATGGGGGAATGCCCTGGCCTTTAGATTTATTCACAAGATAGTTTCCTAGATGGCAAGGAGAGTACTAAAGTATTCGCAAGAGCTATATGTTATGATAATGATAAGTGCATCAGCCAACATTCGAGGACGGATGTTCCAAGGGGGGCATGATGTTACAACCCATGTTTTAGTATGTGAAAGTACACAATAAGTAAATTGATGAAAGCTCGGATATGAGATGTTACATCATTTATTTTTGTACGTTAAAGTTTCGTCGTAAGTTAATTGACATAAGCTCGGAAATGATTGAGATTATAAGTATTATGCTATTTCAAATAATGATAAGTAAATTCGTGAAGGTGAGAGGGTACTTGAATCGAAGAAAGTGAGTTTCGTCAAAGTTTGACATTTTGAGATAAAATACGGTCGAAGCTATAATACCCCATATTTATGGACTAGCGCCATACACGGTACCACTTGACCATGATAGTAAGGTACATAAAGTGTCTTAAACTTGATTATTATTTTAAGTAGTTTTAGTATTCTTAATTATGTGGGTTATTAGTAATTTTAGTGGGAGATTAACTAAGTAATTAACATATTTGGATAAGCTTAATCCCCCCCACCCCAACGTGGAAGCAAGATAAGCCCAAAAAAATGACTTTTGACTCTCATTACAAGGTGGCATTATAAGAGAGTTTTTGTGTCTAAGTCACAACATAAGTGGGTACGACACCCACCAAGATTTAGAAACCTCTCTAAATAATTGAAGGAGATGTTGATATCTCTACAAAGTAAGGAAATGAAGCTTCTACAAATTCATATAACAATTTATATGATAGTAATGTGAGTTACTTCAACAAAATTCATACGAGACTTCTTAGAATAATAGCAACGAGATTTTGTGATTCTAAGGAAGCTCGGTATCACCTTTCTCAAAAATATCATATGTTTTTCCTGCTTAGATCTTGCCGTCACGTGTTTTGTCGTGATTGTTGTGTGTTAGGGGGATTTTCAAGAGAACCGGCTCAGGTATGTTAAATCTATCCCTTATTTCCTTTTCGCATGATCAATACGATACAAATGAAATGAGCAAATACAAAACATTCATAAATGACTATATTCAAAAAAATGATAGAGGTGCCTATGTTCTTGATTCCCCATGTGTCCTATTATTATATCATTTATTCATGGATCTCAAAAAATACGTGATTTGATAAAGTCTATTTCATGATAATAATCAAAGGCGTAATGATCTTATGACATTTCGAGAAATCTTATTAACGCACTATTTACGCATTTCATGCATTTATAAATGTACATTGACACATGACCAGATAGGTTTACATATGCGTATATTATATGTATATGGGATATGGGTTATGAGAAAAGGGTACGGCATTATATACGTACCACCACATGATCATTTGTTATACGTTGATGATTTGCCCACAATGCCCGAGATGATTTGATTGGATGCCCACAGAGGTTTGATGATTTTATATACGCATATACCTATGCATGGTATGACATTTATATGCATAATTCATGACATTATAAATATGAAATGATTCATAAAGCTATTCAGATTTACATGTTTAGTCTTTTACTACATTTTTCCCGCATGTCCTCTATTTACTGATTTTCATTCTTTACATACTTAGTACATAATTTGTACTGGCATCCATTTTGCGTGGGGACACTGCATTTCATTCCCACATGTCCCAATAGACAAGTTGAGAGTCCTCCATGTAGGCTATCAGGTCAGCAGAAGGTGTTGGTGCACCATTTGCTCTAGAGTTGTTTGTTTGATCAGTATGATTTGGAAATGTATTGATTGGTATGGCGGGGCCCTGTCCCGACTTTTTTGTTATTCATCTACTCTTATAGGCTTGTAGACAAATGTCATTGTATAGGGATACTTGTATGTCCTTGTCAGCCTATGTTCAGTGCACGGGTGATCATTTTTGTCTTATAGGACCGTATGTAGTATGCATAATTCGGTATATCATGTTGGGTCATCCTATGTCGAGTATTTCCCCATGTTTTGTTCTAGTTATCTCACGAAAGCCTTTCTGGCTCATTTACCTATGATAGTATGATACGAAATATAGGTTAAGCTGGTACTCAATTGAGCAAGGTACCAGGTGCCTATCGCGTCCCATCGATTTAGGTCGTGACATAACAACAATCCGTTCCTCATGGTCACAGACTTAACAACACAATCTATCCGGCATGGTCACAGGCATATCAATACTATTCTTCGGCGTGCTCACAGACATAACAACACAATCCGTCCGACGTGGTCATAGGCATAACAACACAATTCCCCCTGGCGTGGTCACGAACATAACAACACAATTCCCCCTGGCGTGGTCACGGACATAACAACACAATCCGCCCGGTGTGGTCACATGCTTCTAGTATAATAATATCACACATTAGCAAATAAATAAGAATACATGTATGTGACGAACGAATAACGAATCTCATGCTCCCGGATTGGTATAAACTACATGCTAAAGGGTAGGCATGTAAAAAGTGTGCTATCGTTCCTCCAATCAACAAATTTCAGCATAGTATTTATCAAGTTTAATTAGGGATTAAATCTCTATGTAGCCTCAAACACGACTTAAGTAGTTCACACAATATTACAAATATGAGAAACATCATAGCATAAAGCTTAAAAGTCAATTTTAGGCTTAGCATCTCCTAAAAACAACCCGAGCATGGATAAATACCCCTGGTGTCAGCACATGGTTTCAAACCCCACGTATGCGCGCAGCCATAGCACGCAGCTATCACAAATAATTTAGGCAACTAGTGCCTCAACAATGTTTAAATAGTATAATTACATCAAACAAGCAGAAATAATACTGAGCAATCCAAACGATACTTTTGAAATGTCACCCCGCGCGTATCAGCCTCTTAGCAACTCAAAACTAGCCAAAAGAAACTGAAAAATATCAAATAATGTCAAACGAAACAATCCTAAATGATAAAGGTCGAATCTTTAATCAATAAGTCTAAGTCAACCAAACATTCAAATCTGGATCGCACCTCGGAACCCCATAAAACATACAAACTCCGACAATCCACAAAGTTACGAGTCCAACAATACTAATTTCACTCAAATCCTACTCTGTATCGAAGTTCAAAAGTCAAAAAATCACTTTAGGAAAGTTTAGAAATAAAACCCCAATTTCTCTTTTTAAATCAACAATTAAATACCAAAAGCGAAGATGGAATCACGAAATATAATCAATACCAAGTATAAAACACTTAGCACAATCCATGTGGTAAATAATCTTCCCCAAAATCTTTAGAATCCGAGGTCCTCAACTCAAAATATGACCAAATGAACAAACCCGCAATGTTTATGCTTCTGCCCTGAACTCCATTCGTTGCGGACAAAATGCCGCACCTATGACTTCGTATTTTCAAGCTAAAACGTCGCATCTGCGACTTCAGCTTAAAGAACCAAGCTTGCACATGTGGAAGACCTTCCACACCTGCGACTCCATATAAGCGTATGCACCACTGCAGAAGCAGACACCCAGCTCACGCCCATTATAGCTGTGGCGATCCAGACCCCACAGAAGCTCTTAAGCATATGTGCTTATTCCTCCGCATAAGCGGAACTCACCAAGATACCTTTTATTCGCAAAAAGCGAGAATTCTATCGCATAATGGTGTCCACACCTACTGTCAATTGTGCGCAGGTGCGAAGAACCAACACTAGAACTACCAACATTACCAAAATAATCTAAAACTCATCTGAAACACACCTCGAACCCCCTTCGGGACCCTGGCCCCACATGCCAAAAAGTCACATAACATATTATAGACCTACTCGAGTTCTCAAATCACATATAAAAACATCAAAACCACGAATCATACCTCAAATCAAACTTAATAATCGTTTGAACATTCAACTTCCAAAACTTGTGTCTAACCATATCAAATCAACTCAGAATAACCTCAAAATTTTCACAAAGTCCCAAATGACATGCGAAGATATTCCAATCCCCAACCATGCTTTGAATCTGATATCATCAAAGTCAACCCTCGGTAAGCTTATGAACATTCCAAACCTTCAAATATCTAACTTTCGTCAAATAGTGTCGAAACCTTCTAGAAATATCCAAATGCAAATCTAGGAATACACCCAAGTCAAAAATCACTATCCAAACCTAACAGAACCATCCAAACTCCAATCAGAGGACAAATACTCAAAAGTCAAACACGGTCAACTCTTCCAACTTAAAGTTGGGAGTCATTATTCCAAATCAATTCAGAATAACATGAAAACCAAAACTGAAAATTCACATAAGTCATAATACATCATACGAAGATACTCTAGATTTCAAAAAACTGAATAAAGTGTAAATTCTTATAACGACTGGTCGGGTCGTTACATTCTCCCCCACTTAAACATACACTTGTCATCGAACGTGCCAAGAGTCATTACAATGCCAATAATTCACTGTGTAATCTTGCCATGCACATACCCCGGGGTGATCCCCCTTCACCTTATTCCGTACAAGTCTGACATCATAACATTACTGAAGATCCTCACTTTGTCCTGAGCTCGTAAACCTTGGTACCCAATTTCCAACATCTGAAATTCCTTACAGGATTTTAATCTCCTATCTACACCATGTATAAGTCTAAACAAGTTTATCATTCCATAACAATGACCCACAATGTAATCACATGATATACCACGTAACTTGCATACTCATAGAAACAATTTTCGAACACAATAGCTGCTTAAAAGAAATATGATATCGGTAATAAACCTCATATCAAATAAAACATCACTTTAAGCATTCATAAACTGCCAATGATGAAATAAACATGCAAAAAATCATAACCACTCATTAGATCAACAAGTGATGGAGCTCTTTTTCTCATCCAACAAGAACCAAATCCCAATTCTAAGTCGAATTTCGATATTATTCTTCCAAACATACTGTAATCAAATCCGATAGCACCTATTCTAGGTCTAATGACCTTATCTCATCAAAAACAACTATTCTACGGAAATGCTCCGACAGCACAACCTAAATACAAAAATCATGTAATACATGCACCAATAAGCAACACTACAAACGTACTCAAACATGTAAAAAGAATCAAACGAGAGATCTGTATTGTAGGGTCAATGTTACACCCTATATTTTCGTATGTAAAAGTGCACCGTAAGAAAACTACTGCAGGACCAAAAATAATGTTTTATTTGAAAGTATATAAAGTATGTTTATTATATTACCTCATAGGTTACAAATATGGAATATCGTGAACAACAAGTAAAAAGAGGGTTGGAAGGTTCAAAAGCTAAATGAATTGAAGAAAACAATGTTTCGTCGAAAGTCGACAAGTCAAGAATGTTATAACATCTACTTTTGGGGTGAGACTAGGGAGCTTAACATGATAAGGAGGTTATGTTATGAGTTATACTAGTCGTATTATAGTCATGTGTCATGTTTTGAAGTCAAGCGAGTTGTGGAACAAAAGTCGATGAAAGTCATCAACAATTACTTTCATAAGTTTTACTGAAACTTTGGGTCATTGTAACAATGATTTCTCCCAATATACTTATTTATGGGATGTTACATCTATCATTTTGAAGATATATGAATCTATTTTCTAACTTATTAAACCGTTTGTCAATACGACATCGGAGTAGAGAGATATGTGTGTATTTGCGAGACTGCGCAGACTGCTAGGTTACAAGTAGGTGTGTCACCTACTTTCTTACATAAGAGTAAAAATGGGAAATTTAGGGACGTCCAAAGAGGCCTTTTAAAGGCCTATTTCCTTCATATATTAGACTGATAATAGGGCATAATATCCAGACATAAGCTCTACAAAAATCCTCCCAAAAATTGTCAAAGAAATAAGGTAAGTTTACTGCTCTCTTTCATCCATTTTTTTCTGTTGTAAATGCATGGTAAGTCGTATTATATTTGTGATAACTCATGGGACGGTGATCGGAAGACGTGAGTTCGAATTACTCAGTGCAGACTGTTTTGTCTTGTTGTGGGGCTGCGTGTTTTACTACTATTTTGTGGAGTTTTGGAGGAGGAAGGGGTTGTATAAACACCACATAAATTCAGGGTGGTGGGTTGGTCATTTGTCATAACATTTTTGGGTTGTTTGACACTACTACGGTGGTCGTTTTTTATATGAAGAGATTGGGTGTATTGGGATATTTTGTAGTATTTTATGATGTATATAATGTTGGAAAATAATGTATATATGTTGTTATTGTTGTGTTCTTGTGGTGTTGGTGTTATCTTGAATTTTTAGGAAGTAAGGATTACAGGGGATATGTTGCCCCGTTTTAATACAAAATAAGCTTCATTGTGCGATAGTTGTGGCTTTGTAACTTAATGATAGTATTATTATCGTTGTTGTAGATTAAGGTGAGAATATGCGAGTTCAGCTTGGTGATTGCGTAGAATGTGATAAGGTATGTTAAGGCTAATCCCTTCCTTCATGTTGGCATGATCTCGCAACTACATGTGTTTAATAACGAGGCATTAAGAGAAGTTCATACTCTCGAATTGATATACATTATCCTAGTCTCATAAGTTACAGTATTCTCCCATATCGGGACTTTATATTCAATTGAGTATTGTCTTCTTCCAGTCAAGAGAACAGAGGTTTTATATATATACAGTATTATAGTATTTTCACCACCATCGAGCTATAATCGGTGGGCAGGCCCCCATTGGGCAACAACTGATAAGATGATAAGTTACATACCAACCGTAATGTGGTCGAGCGCCTATCAGCGAGCCTAAAATGTATGTGATACAAGCCCTAGTATAGACGAGCGCCTATGAGCGAGCCTACTACGGCCGAGCAGTTACACATACCGAGCTTTATAGGGCCGAACATTTATTTAAATTACTATATTGAGAGAGTTGAGTCAGTATCAGTAGGTAAGTATATCTCCAGATCATCTTTGATTCCCAGTTACTTTCAGATATTATATTATCAGTTCAGTTTCAACTTTTACTTATTCTATTACTCTACATAATAAGTACATTATTTCGTATTGACGTCCCTTTTACGGGGACACTGCATTTCATGCGTGCAGGTTCAGATAGACAGACATGTAGACCTCCTCAATAGGTGTTACCCGAGTTCAGCCTGATCGGTAATCTCTACGTCCTTCAGAGTTGTCGGGTCTAGGGTTTTGTGTACATCTTATTTACGTATGTATATGTGTTATGGGTAATTCGGGGCCCTGTTCCAGTCATAGTACATCCATCAATGGAGTCTTGTAGACATACCTCGCCAGTTAGTGCAATATGTTCAGCTTGTAGTCCTTGTATGTATATTTTGTTGGTTTGTCAGTTGTAGTAGTTAGGACAACCTTGTGGGCCTAGCTTTATATTGGTGTTTAGTCAGTTCTAGTTTCCATTTAGTTTAATATTGTGCTTTGCAAAATGTCTTGCAATGTGGCCCCATGGACAAATTATGACATTATATTTTAAGTGTCCCTTAGTCATAAGTTGGTACGCTAGGTTAGGTAAGGCATCAGGTGCCGGTCTCGCTCCTAGGTTTGGGGTGTGACAAGCTTGGTATCAGAGGAGTTCTATCCTAGGGATTCTACAAGCGGTGTCTAGTAGGGTATAGTTTATAGATGTGTTGTGCACCACATTATATAAGCAGGGAACTACAGGGAATTTAGGAGTTGGTTATAGGAAATTTGAGTTAAACTTACGTGTTGATGTTTTCATACTAAGATGACGGTGAGCTAGCAACTTTTCTACTCCGGGATATAGCTACCCTTTGGTACGACGGATGGGAGAGGTCCAGGGAACGTGATTCACCTCCAGCTATTTGAGAGAATTTTTCATATGCCTTCCTTGACTAGTTCTTACCGTAGGAGATTCGACAAGCTCAGGTCTATCAGTTTATAGCCCTCAAGTAGGGCAATACGAGTGTTCGAGAGTACAGTTTCTGCTTTGACTCATTGGCCAAATTTGCACCATCCATAATTGCTACTATGCGTGACAGGATCCACAGGTTTATACCAGGGTTGGCCCCAGAATTGACCGAGGCATGTGCCACCGCTACATTTTAAGATAATATGGATATCTCCCGGATTCAGATATTTTCCCACAATATTAAAAGGGGTAGGCATCGACAGCATGGTGCAGAGAGGATTGAGCAAGGGCAGCATAAGAGGATGATATTTCCCAAGTCTCGGGAGTAGTCTCAGGGTAGTTATAGGCCCTAGTACTTCGGACAACTACGTAGGCCTCAGCCACCTGAGTTACAAGGTTATAGGTGTGACCACCATACTCAGTCAGGACCAAGTGAGAGCTCACGGGCGTCGGGTTTTCATCGACATCGAGGTTCAAGGCAGACATGGTCATTTCTGCCGCGGTGTAAAATCTGCGGTAGAGGAAACTTGGGCCAATGTCGAGTAGGTTATGATGCTTGTTATATGTTTGGCCGTCCTGGGCATATGATGCGAGCTTGCCTAAGTAGATATTCTGGAGTTATGGAACAACCAGCGAGTTCAACAAGATGATCATCTATGTTCGTGCATCCTTTAGGGCGCGAGTCTCAGTCTACGACTGGTAGAGGTCGAGGAAGGGGTAGAGGTTCTAGTTCATGTGGTAATTAGAACGGTATTTGTGCTTTAGCGTGTCGACAGAACCAGGATTCTTCACCATACATTGTGACGAGTATATTGACCATTTTCTCTCACGATTCTTATGTCTTGATAGACCCAAGATCTACTTTATCGTATATTACCCCATTTGTCGCGGGGAAGTTTGGAATAGTGCCTGAAATACTAAGTGATCCTTTTGTACAATCGACACCTTTCGGAGAACCGATAATTGCTAGGCAAGTTTATGGAGGTTGTCCGATGACAATTTATTGTCGTTAGACCTTAGCCAACCTTGTTTTTCTAGAGATGATGGATTTTGATGCTATCATGGGCATGGACTGGTTGGCAGCATGCTATTGTTACAGTTGATTGCCGAGCAAAGGCAGCCAGATTTCATTTTTCGGGTGAGCCAGTCCTTCAATGGGTAGGTCATACAGTGACACCTAGACATAGGTTTATTTCCTATCTGAAGCCGAGACAAATGATCGTAAAAGGGTGCATATATCATATTGTGCGAGTTAAAGATGCAGATGCTGAGATACCTACAATTCAGTCTATCCACGTAGTCAAAAAGTATACAAATGTGTTTCCAGATGAGCTTCCATGTATTCCTCTAGATCGAGAGATTGATTTTAGCATCAATTTGCTCCGTATAGAATGGCGCATGCCAAATTGAAGGATTTGAAGGAGCAGTTAAAAGATTTTCTCGAGGAAGGTTTCATCAGATCTAGTACCCTCACCTTGGGGTGCACCGATAATGTTTGTGCGAATGAAAGACGGCTCAATCAGGACGCGTATCGATTATAGGCAGCCAAACAAGCTAACTATTAAGAGTAAGTATCCACTTCCAATGATTGATGATTTGTTTGATCAGTTGTAGGGGGCTAGATTCTTTTCCAAGATAGATTTGAGGTGTGGATACCACCAGGTCAGAGTTCAGGAGAAAGATATTCCGAAGACAGCCTTCAGGCGCAATATGGCCACATAGAGTTGCTTGTCATGTCCTTCAGGTTGAGGAATGCACCGCCGTATTTATGGAATTTATGAATAGCCTATTCCGGGAATATCTAGAACCTTTCGTGATAGTATTTATTGATCGTATTCTGGTTTATTCACATTTAAAGGATGAGGATATGGACCATCTGCAAGCGGTACTCCAAACCCTATGGATCATAAGTTGTATGCTATTTTATCCGATGAAGGTATAAAGGTAGACACTCAAAAGATTGAGGCCGTGAATATTGGCCTAGAACTATCACTCTGATAAAGATTCGTAGCTTTCTAGGCTTAGAAGAATGCTACTGGAGGTTCGTAGAGGGTTTTTCTTCCTTTCAGCACCATTGACAAAGTTGATGTATAAAGAAACTAAGTGTCAGTGGACAAAGGCTTGCGAGCGGCGTTTCCAAGAGCTTAAGAACAAGTTGACCTAAACACTAGTTCTAAGACTTCCTGAGGGTCCAGAGCGTTATGTCGTGTATTATGATGCCTCAGGTGTTGGGTTAGGATGTGGCATGATGCAACATGGGAAGGTAATTGCGTATACTTCAAGGCATTTAAGGAAGAACAAGAGGAATTATCCTACCCACGACCTCGAGTTAGCTACGGTTGTCCATGCACTTAAGATATGGCAACATTATTTATATGGTGTTCATGTTGATGTATTTACATATAATAAAAGCATGAAATATATATTCAGGAAAAAAGAGTTGAATTTACGACAGAGGTGATGGCTTTAGTTAATGAAATATTACGATGTTAACATTCTCTATTATCCAGGGAAAGCTAATATGGTAGCATATGCCTTAAGTTGCCAATCAATGGGTAGCTTAGCACATGTAGAGGCAGCGAAAAGACAATTAACTAGAGAGATTCATCAATTGCCTTGTTTGGGGGTTAGGTTTGTAGATTCTAATGATGGTGGAGTTGTACTCCAAAACATTGCAAAACCATCTATCGTAGAATAAGTCAAGGTAAGGTAGTACGAGGACCCACAGTTGGTCGAGTTGAGAGAGTGAGTTCCGTAGTAGAAGAACCCGTTGTTGGAGCTCAAGGGAGATGGGGTTCTCATATATAGGGATCGTCTCTGTGTTCCAGATGTAGTAGGGCTACGAGACCTGATTATGTCAGAGGCACGTTATTCATGGTACTCCATTCATCATGGGTCGACGAATAAGTATCATGCCATTATGGATATGTACTGGTGGAACCATATGAAGAAGAACATTGTGTAGTTTGTCGCCCAGTGTCCTAGTTACTATCAGATGAAGGTAGAGCATGAGAAGACCGGAGGGCTAATGCACATTATAGAGATCGTGACGTGGAAATGGAAGGCGATAAACATGAAATTTATCACGGGTTTACCTCATTCTCATCGTAAGTTCGTTCTATATGGGTGATTCTTGATAGGCTCACAAAATCAGCTCATTTCCTACAGGTCAGATATACATATACAATAGAAGATTATGCAAAGTTATATATTAAGGAGATAGTGAGGCTACACGTAGTACAAATATCTATTATATGTGACTGTGGGGCCATGATTACAACACATCTTTTGAGGTCATTTTAGAGAGGTCTCGGGATACGGGTGAATTTAAGAACAACTTTTCATCCACAGACCGATGGACAAGGCGATAACACAATTCAAACGCTCGAGGATATGTTACGAGCATGTGTGTTAGATTTTAAAAGAAGTTGGGATGAACATCTACCTCTTATCGATTTTGCATATAATAACAATTACCACTTCAGTATCAAAATGGCTTCGTATGCGGCTTTGTATGGGCGTAAGTGCAGATCTCCTATAGGGTGGTTGGATGTTGGAGAATCTGGGTTACACGGGCCAGACCTAGTTCAACAGGCCGTATAGAAATTAAATCTTACCCGGGAGCGACTGTTGAAAGCTTAGAGTCATCAGAAGTCATATTCTGACGTGCGACGACAAAACTTAGAGTTCGGAATAATGACTGGTTATTCATAAAGGTATCACCTATGAAGGGAGTGAAGAGGTTTGATATGAAAGTCAAGTTTAGCCCACGGTATATTGGGCCTTATAGGATCATTCGGAGAGTGGGTCAAGTAGCTTATGAGTTAGAATTGTCCTCGGAATTAGAGTATGTCCATTATGATTATTCACGTATCTATGCTACGGAAGTGCATTGGCTGCGATCCTACCCGAGTGGTGCCCACGTATGATGTACAAATTATGGAGAACTTTTCATACGAGGAAATTTCAGTTAACATCCTAGACCGACAAATCTGCAAGCTTCGAAATAAGGATGTTGCCTCCGTGAAGGTTTTATGGAGAAGCAAGAATGTGGAAGATATGACGCGGGAAGCGGAGGAATAAATGAAGTCTAAATACCCCCACGTATTTCAAACTGAAGATATTGCTCGAGATGTGATGCTACAACACAACTCTATTCAAGTGGAGGAATAAATCAAGTCTAAATACCCCCACCTTATTTTTTGACTTTCAGTATTTATGATTTACAATTCTGTGAGGCAAAGTGTTGCTATTTATAGACATTGGCCATGTGTGGCATGCAAAGTATATTTTTTGGCTGCGTGCATGTTTGTTTTAGTCTAGTGTAAAGACTCCGGCAAAAATTTCCCAAAGTCTCTAAGAGTAAAAATTCGTGGACGAATGTTCCCAATGGAAGAATGATGTTACACCCTATATTTTCGTATGTAAAAGTGCGTTGTAGAAAACTAATGTAGGACCAAAAATGAGATAATATTTTAAAGTATATAAATTAAGTTAATCATGTTACATCGGAGGTTAAAAATATTGAATATCACGAACAACAAGTAAAAAGAGGGTTGGAAGGTTCAGAAGCTAAAGGAATTGAAGAAAATAATGTTTCGTCGAAAGTCGACAAGTTTGAAATGTTATAACATCTACTTTTGGGGTGAGACTAGGGAGATTAACATGATAAGGAGGTTATGTTATGAGTTATGTTAGTCCAATGATAGTCGTTTGTTATGTTTTGAAGTGAAGCAAGTTGTGAAACAAAAGTCAATGAAAGTCATCACAAGTTACGTTCATAAGTTTTACTAAAACTTTGGTCAATATAACTGTGATTTTATCCCAATATTCTTAGAGTTATGGGGTGTTCCACCCATAAAATGGAATATCTATGAGTCTCTTTTCTAACGCATTAAACTGTTTGTCAATACGACATCGGAGTCGAGAGATATGGGCCTTTTTGCGAGACTGCACAGACTGCTAGGTGATAAGTAGGAGTATCACCTACTTGCTTAAATAAGAGTCCAGAGATAGGCCAACTCTTGTCGTCCAAATAGTCCTTTTAAAGGCCTATTTACTTCATATAGTATACTGATAATAGGGCATAATAACCAGACATAAGAACTGCAAAACTCCTCCAAAAAATTGCCCACAAACCCCAATTGATTTTCTCTCCCTTTCAAGTTCTAATTGGAGGTAAAACCTAGAATTTGAAGAACCAAGATAGGAGCTGAGTTATCCAGAAATTAAGGTAAGTTTAATTTTCTAATTCTTCAATTTTTTTCTTCTGTAAATGCACGGTAAGTCGTTCTATATTTGTAAGAACTCACGGGACGGTGATCGAAAGTCGTGAGTTCGAGTTATTCACTTGTGGCGAACTGTTTTACTATTGGTTTGTGGATTTTTGGATGAGTAAGGGTGTGGAGAAAACCACATAAATTCATGGTGGTGGGCTGGTCGTTCATCGCAACATTTTCGGGTTATTTGACGCTACTACGATGGTCGTTTTGTGTATGAAGATATTGGGGTATGTGGGCTGTTTTGTACTATTTTGTGGTGTGTATAAGATTGGAAAATAATGTATATACATTGTTATTGTTTTGTTCTTGTGTTTTTGGTGTTATCTTGAATTTGGGGGAAGTAAGGATTATAGGGGAGATGTTGCCCGTTTTAATACAAAATAAGCTTGTCTTTTGTTGTGCGATAGTTGTACCTTTCATAACTTAATGATAGTATTATTATAATTGTTGTAGATTAAGGTGCAAAGAGGTGAGTTCAACTTGGTGATTGGAAATATTGTGATAAGGATATTAAGGCTAAGCCCTTCCTTCATTTTAGCATGATCTCGTAACTACATATGTTTGATAACGAGGCATACAAAGAAGTTCATACTCCTGAATTGATATACATTATCCTAGTCTTATAGGTTACAGTATTCTCCGTTATCGGGGTTTTATTTTCAATTGAGTATTGTCTTTCCCATTCAAGAGAGCATATGGTCAATATATATATAGTATTACATTATTTTAACCACAATCGAGCTATAATCGGTGGGCAGGCCCTTATTAGGAAACCTCTGATCAGATGGTAAGTAATATACCAAGCCTAATATGGTCGAGCGCCTACTACAACCGAGCAGTTAAACATACCGAGCCTTATAGGGCCGGACATTTATTTTACTTACTATATTGAGATAGTTGAGTCAGTATTAGCAGGTAAGTATATCTCTAGATCTTGTTTGACTCCCAGTTACTTTCAGTTATTATATTACCAGCTCAGTTTCACCTTTCAGTTATTTTATTGCCTTACATACTCGGTACACTATTTCGTATTGACACCCCTTTTTTGGGGACTCTGCATTTCACGCATGCATGGTTAGATAGAAAGACGGGTAAACCTCCTCAGTAGGTGTTGCTCGAGTTCAGCCTGATCGGTAAGGTCCACGTCCTTCGGAGTTGCAGGCTCTAGGGTTTTGTGTACATCTTCTGTATGTATGTATATATGTTATGGGTAGGTCAAGGCCATGTTCCGGTCACAGTACATCCATCAGTAGACGCTTGTAGATATATGATGTGAGTTAGTGCAGTATGTTGGGGTTGTAGGCCTTGTATGTATATTTCTTTTTGGTTTGTCAGCTATAATAGTTATGACGACCTTGTTGGCCCAGCTTTATATTGATGTTCAATCAGCGCTAGTTTCCGTTCAGTTTTATATTTTGCTTCGCAAATTGTCTTGAAATGTGGCCCCATGGCCAAATTATAACGTTATATGTTAAGAGTGCCTTAGTCTCAAATGCTAGGTTATGTGAGGCACCGGGTGCCGGTTTCGCCCCCAGGTTCAGGGCGTGACATTCAACAAGTACCACTAGAAAGCAACGCTATGAACCATCACACATAGTAGAACCAAGACACACGAATCTATCACAAAGAATCATATACTAACATAAACACGTTGTAATGCGTTACCCCATCCAAACACTAGTTCATATGAAATACCACTAGCCACAATGCTCAAAATCAATAACTACAAGCAATTGAACATCAAGTATACGAAGTGTATGACCATAACCATTGAGAGTGCATAACACTATATAACACAGTCCGGAAAGACGATAACCAAGGCGCAATCAACCGTTCAACATCTTAATATCCATCTCATTTAAATTTCACTACAAGGCCCAAACAAAATCGCATCATGTGTGCATATAACAAAAACATCACAACCCTTCATAGTATAGAAGAATAACACATAGAACATATCAGAACACGAACAAGATCAACTCCAACCGAATGCCAAACCCCTCAACATTAACTCTTCTGAGTCAACCAATGTGACTCGATGTAGAATACACATCCTTATTGGGCCTACAAATTGACCCCAAAATCAACTCCGGTCATCCATAATTAGAAAAAAATAACCTTCCACGAGTCCACAATAACCTAAACATAACACATACTATTAGTTGTCTATCTTTGGCTACACCTTTACTATACTTAACCAAGGTACAATCTTCCTCTGGGACTCCCATTCTCCAAACCACAAGAGTAAAAAAGAATCACCAGATCTGATCCCATATCCTCCACTCAAGTGACTGACACATTCTTCATACATAATCATTCTACCAGAAATACTTCCATAATTCTTCTATGCCACATAGCAAAATCCGAATATTAATAGTTGAGCAACAAAGCAAGTACTCAATACCAATTAAGAATCCCTAAGTAAAAACTCAAGGCGCCTCTTTGAAATGCGTAACCTTCTCAGGTGATACCAGATAGTGCCAACATTTTTCTGAGTATCTGAAACTTCCAATGCCGTCTAGAACACATGACCGTCCTTTTGAAATTGAACCATATACTTGCATATGCAAATCTTACTCTCACACGACGCATCACATCTATCGGGACATCATATCAAAAAACGAGAACCTTATTACCAACTCTGAATCACAAGCATAATACAAACTCAAATGGCTAGGAACCTTGCACTTGATCACATCCAATAGAAAACGCTATGCAAAACAAACTCCCCATTTGCACATAACTAAGTCATCAGGAGTGAATTCCTCTAACTCAACCAAGTCATGCAGATCTCCAAACCTATGAGTATTACCATAAAACACTTGTAAAGCCTCAGCACACCGTAAGAACCAAGAGAACCGAGCATACCATTACCATATTGATCCAACCTACTACCTATTTATCCTATTTATTTTGAGTTTCTTCTTAATTGCCTTAAAGTTAACACTTCTCTTTGCTAGCACACTATGACCCTTAACTCAACCCTCACCATAAGAGATCCTAGCATGAAACCACATTACCCTAACGCCCATAAGCCGATGTATTCCCATTTATACACTCAAAAATACCGCATGTGAGATACCCATAATGAAGATACCTTATGTGAATCTAAAATTGTTTCCTTTATTTTCCTAATACTTAAACGTATAATCCATAATGATATAGAAATACCGCGAGTCTCGACACCATCCAATGCAAATAGCAGATTCTAGCTTGAATCCATTTGAACCTTCTCGAGAGTCATCAACTCTGCTCAAATCTCCATCGCACCGCCCAAGCGAGCCGAACGGCATGTACCCCATTAGCACAACAACAACCAAAGAAGTAACCCCGCCTTAACGAAATCGAGTAAAAGCCTACACCGTGTGCACTACATCCGTCATGAATAACAACTCAAATCATCTCATGATTTTCATTTACCCATGAAGTTTAATATAATTAGTGTACAAACTTTTCCTTACTCGAGTCATTCTCGAGAAAGACCTTTGCAAGTCATAACTGATTCACAAGTATGCCTTAAACCGAAACCAGTACAACACATAACCATGCAATTAAACCGTCGCCCCACTTGGCTTAAAGCAATAGATCAGTACATTTGATAACTCACTGTAACGACCCAGTCGGTCGTTCCGTGACATTAGCCTCGTTTCCCCTGTTTCAATTTTTTCATGTGTTAGTTAACCTAATTTTGATGTGTTGGGTCGGTTGGTTCGGGTTCGTAGTGGTCGTGGTGAGAATTGAGATAATTAGTCTCTTAAATTGGCATAATATATGGAAAAGTCAACAGGGAGTTGACTTATTGGAAAACAACCTCGGAACGTGGATTTTATGCTTCAGATAGCTTCTATAGGTGATTTGGGACTTAGGAGTGTGTTCAGGATATGGTTTTGATGTCCAGGGTAGAATAACGCTTGAATTGGTGAAATTGAGTTTTTGGCGATTTCCAGTCGACAGTGGAAAATTAGCTATCGGGGTGGGAACGGAATTCCGAAAGTTGGAGCAGGTTCGTAGTGTCATTTTGGATGTGTGTGCAAATTTGCAGGTCATTCGGATGTGTTTTTGTTGGTTTCGGCATCGTTGGTGATTTTCGCAAGTTTTGGGAATCTTAGCCTTGGGTCATGGGTTGAATTGGAGTTTCAATCTTATTTCGGGTGTTTCGGGAATTCAACTAAGTCCGAGTAATCATTTATGACTTGTTTGTATTTTTGGTTGGGGTCCCGAGGGGCTCCGGTTGATTTCAGATGGCCCTCGAGGACTTTGAGGTGGGAAAATGCAGCAGAACTGCTGTTGGTGTTGCCCCTCTAGTGTGGCTGCACCTGCGGATAGTTGAGCGCACGTGCGAAAGCCGCAGATTCGAGAAAGGGGCGCAGGTGCGAATTCTGGTGGCCTGGAGGAGTTCCATAGGTGCGAGTGTTTTATCGCACCTACGAAGCCGCAGATGCAGAACTTTGAGCGTAGGTGCAGAGGTTTGTTTTTTGAGTGGAGTCCGCAGATGCGCACCTAGGACCGCAGGTGCGCGACCTATGGACAGGAGAGCATAAATACCATCCTTCAAAATTTTGAGCCATTTCTTCAATATTTTCATCCGAGATTAAGCTTTGGGAGAGGGGTTTGAAGGAGGAAATCGAGAGGACTTCGTTAAGGTAAGATATTTGAACCTAAAACTCGTTACCATGTGATTTTTGGGTTGAAATAAGGTGAAATTAAGGGGAAAAATCAGTGTGTAAATTGGAGTTAGGGCTTGGAAAATTTTTAGACTTTAATTGAGTAATTCAAGGGGGCAATTGTGGTCAGATTTTGATCTTCTTGGTATGTATAGAATCGTGGGAGGATAAGAATTCTGGTTTTGTTATTTTGATCAAATTCCGAGACGTGGGCTCGGGAGTCGGGTTTGACCAATTTCAGGATTTGTGCCTAATTTTGATATTTTTCAAATGAGTTTCCTCTCCCTAGCGTATTTTGATAGCACTAATCTGATTTTTATAGACTCGAAGCATTTGGGAGCCGATTCGAGGGACAAGAGTATTGCGGAATAATTTTGGGCTGGTTTGATGTAAGTGATGACTGTAAATCTGGTCATAAGGGTATGAAACCCCGGACATGGTATTTTCTCACTATTTTAGAGTGGTACACATGCTAGATGACGAGTGTGTGGCGCGCACTGTTCGGGGATCGTGACCTAGTCCGTCCCGTGGCAACTATTAAGTTGCGTATTTGATTTTAAATCTTATGATATTTCATGTTATAAGATTATTACCATATTTTGGGTTGTATGCCATGTTTGGGGCCTTGCGCCGACTTGTTTGGACCCCTTGGGGGATATTTACTACTATTCCTCATTGTGTTAATTCATGATTTACACTCAGTCATATTATGTTTAACTGATTTCGAAACTCAGCCTTATTTACACTATTTTGAGATATAAAATGATGTTTGTGGGTCAAGTACCCCGTTTTACTGATAGCCCGGGTGGCCTTTTAATAAATTCTGACTGAGTGAGGCCGAGGGCCAATGCTGTGAGATATTATGGGATCGGGTTGCACACCGCAGCATTTTACACTGTTTATGATGACCGAGTGAGGCCGAGGGCCTGATTTGTGAGGATATGATATGGGATCGGGCTGCACACCGCATCATGTTATTGATAGGCCGAGTGCCAGAGTGATTATGCCACAAGATGTCTTGATATTAGCGGTTGGCCTGTAGGAGCCCCTCCGGAGTCTGTACACTGCCAGTGAGCGCATGTACGTAGTGAGTGCGAGTGCCGGGTGATGAGTGAATGAGAGGCATGAGTGACTGTGAGGTTGCCCGAGAGGCTGATACGTGTGATTGTGAGGCATGCTGAGTGACTGATTCTGAGTGATGTTATGCCCAATAGGCGGTCTATTATTCATTGTTTTGCCCGAGTGGCTACTTATGATTCATTTCACTTTAAACTAAACTTCTTGGACATTTTTTCTGAAATTGTTGGAAACTACACTTTTCAAAGGATTTTTACTGAAATTGGCTTTTTAAGCGCGATGATTTAACGTATACATTGTTCGAAAGAAATACTGTGCTTATTGTGAGATGATGATTTGACTTTATGCGTGTCTTACTGCTCAGACTTGATTTATTTTCATTAATACTGAGTTGGCGTACTCACATTACTCCCTGCACCTTGTGTGCAGATCTAGGTGCTACGGCAGAAGTAGTTGCATGCGTCCGCAACCCTGCTCTTTCCTGCTTATTATTATAGATTTTATTTTCCAGAGTTGTATATTTTCTGTAGATGCTCATGACCAGTGACTCAGGGATCTTGGGGTTGTATTTAACATTCGACGTAGTTTTATCTATTTTAAAAAAATGATTAAACGAAACTTTGATGGATTGTCAGTTAGAAATGATACAAATAAGAGATTCTTTACATTTGAGCGTTAATTTGGATGGCCTAGTTCCACGATAGGCGCCATCACGACCAGTTTAGATTTGGGGTCATGAAACTCACAATACCCATGCTCTATTACTACAATAACCTCCCACCGAAATTCAACTAAATCCTTTATAAGCTCATGCAACAAAAACCATCTAAAACCTCAAATTATCTGTTAATCTTGCATTCATACCCGTGATCGTCAAGTAACCTTTCTCAACCGATCAAAACTCTAATCGCAACACATATAACCTATTGATAGAAAAAAACCTCTCCACACACCATCATAAGTATCACGCATTCGTAGACTACCCTGCATGAGATAACCCACCTGCTTAGCCTCAAATTGTCTCCCCTCTATACCCTTTCATGGCCACGATCACTATGCAATCACTTCATCTCCTCGTATCTGAACTCATCAACAAGACATAAAAATCTGCTTTATACCACAAATGAATAACATGAAAGAATCCCCCAAAACACTCATAACTCCAGATTGTATACCACATCCCCAAAAATCGAGCATTCATAGTCCTTTCACATCCCAAGAAAAATCTTTGCTTCATATCAAAAACCATATGAATCCATCCCGCAGTCACAACATAAGCACCATATGGCCAATAGCTCCATGTGCCATAAATCACGTTGCTGGGGTCACAACGAGACATATAAGTCCAAAAGCACACGCTCACACAATTAGAACCACAGTCCCAAGCAACGGTCAAAACCCCACCTCAAATCATCCGGACTAGCCCGCAATCAAAACATAGAAAAATGCATATCACACCTCCTCTGTGTAAATAACAAGTCGTCGATGCATAGCTGATGTCGAGCGCTCATGTACACATACGAGTGAGCGAGAGGAGTTTAAAGTGACATGCTTAAAGCTGAATCAATGTCGCACGATAAGGAATGAAAAATGTGATGTTTATCTTAGATGCCCTTTAGCCTATCGAAGATAGGTATGGACATCATCATACCGATTCGCAAGACTCTGTTATACATTTGCTCATGACTCATAGAACCTATGAACCTTGGGCTCTGATACCAAATTGTCACGAACCCAAATCTAACTAGCCATGACGGCACCTAACCTAACCTGCTAGGTAAACCAAATATCAGTAAAATATAATTTAATAATGAAATTAAAAGTCAATATGAAATAAGTGAATCATTATACAACTCTACAACGACTGGTAGTACAAGTCGTGGGCTACTAGGATTTAGATTTACAAAGTGAAATGAGAAATGATACAACATCTGTTTGAATTGTACATGAACAAAATCTCACATCTTGAGCTACCAAGAACTAGTGGTAGCAAAATCTGGTACACGATACATCTTCAATGCCAGCTCTCTCCATTCACATCAGCTCCAAAATTAGTACGCTAGGTGCAGCAGTGTAGTATAAGTAAAAGTGACCCCATGTTGTCACGACCCCAAATCCCAACCGGCCGTGATGGCACCTATCATAGAACTAGGCTAGCCAATATATCGCATGATCACAAGTTCTTTTAAAAACATTCCATTTCCGAAATCTGAGCATTTCATAAATATAAAGAACTACTGAATAAAGAAGGTCATCAAAGAATAATACTGAATCCCCAAAACCCGGAGCCAACGTGCCATGAGCATATAGTGAAATAATCCAAAATAAACTATTATAATACGAATCTCTGAATCAAAGCTAAAAACACAGGAAGGGAAAACAGAGATGTTGCGGAAGCTGGACAGCTACCTCTATATCCCGCAATCCAGCTCCGTTGTGGACGATAAAGGCTAATGCTCGAGGTCTTCTCCTGAATCTGCACACAGAGGTGCAAGGAGTAATGTGAGTACACCAACTCATTAGTAATGAAAAAAAATCGGGTCTGAGCAACAAGAACCATATAAAATCAATGTCATCAAATCAGAGGAGGCACATCCTTACTTTCAAATAGTATAACATAGATGTATGAAATCGTCATGCCTTAAAAATAAAATTCCGAAAACCCTTTAACAATACATATTTTTCAACAACTTCAACCAAAAGGTCTACCATAAAAATGAAATGAATCATAAAGATGCCCCTCGGGCAAAACATATTACTTAAGCTCGGAATGAAAGTAGCGGAATTATCAGTATCCCCTTGGGGAAAACATGTATCATAATCAGCCCCTCGGGCATGACTCATAGCCACTCATAATCAGTCACTCAGCACCTCACAGTCACTCATAATCAATCACTCAGTACCTCCCAATCACTCGTCACTCGTCACTCGCACTCAGTAGGTACCTGCACTCACTGGGGGTGTGTATAGACTCCGTCTTCAAGGGGGCTCCTTCAGCCCAAGCGCTAAATAAACAGCAAAATCATGGCATCAATCGCTCTCAGGCTCACGCCCTGTCTCATATCATTAATATCCTCACAACATTGGCCCTCGGCCGCACTCAGTCAGATACTCTCAACATGCCACTCGAGCCATAAGTAAAATGGGGTTCTCTACCCGAAAATAGTATTTCATTTCAAGAAAAGTAATATCATCAAATAGGGGTTTCAATTAGTGAGAATATCAGTAAAGTAGCCCCCAAGGGGTTAAAACAGACAGGCACTACGCCCCAAACATGGCTCACAACCTAGATATTACACAATTCTTTTAGAACATAATTAACATAAGGTTTTGAGTAAATATGCAACTCATTAGTTGCTGCGTAGAAGACCTAGTCCAATAAAAAAGTTAGTACGCGCCACACACTCGTCATCCGTCATGTGCGCCATTCTAGAAACAACAGAAATACGAAGTCTGGGGTTTCATACCCTCAGGACAAGATTTATAGCCATTACTTACCTCTACCGGGCCGCGACACTAGTCCGCAATGCACTTGGCCCTCAAATTGGCTCCCTATTGCACCGAATGTAGCCAAAATTAGTTCAACATCATTAATATATACTCAAGGAACACAACCCAATCGAAAATTATCAGTTTAATCGAAAATCTCGAAATTCGGCCAAACCCAAGCACCGGGCCCAAATCTCGGAATTCACTAATTTTTACATCATTAGAAACCTCGTCCTCCCACGATTCTATACATACCAATAACACTCAAATCGGACCACAATTGTCATTCCAAAACCTCAAAAGAAATCCCAATTCTTTCCTCCCATTTTTCCAACTTTTCCTACCCAAATCCTTAGATTTTAAAGCGTAATAATAACAAAATAGCATAGGAACGGGATTAAAAATCAAAGAACTTACCTTTGTTAAAGAACCTAGAAACTCTCTCTCAAAACCACCTTCAATGGACTTCTCCCGCATGAAAATTGATGAAATCTTAATAAATTTCGCGGAAGGGGTCCTTTTTATACTGTTCTGCACAGTCATTTCCGCACCTGCGGACAATTGGCCGTACCTAGGGACCCGCACCTACGGTGCCAGGGTGCGCACCTACGAAACACACTTAACTGGCCCATTCTCGCGCCTGCGACCAACTCTCCGCACCTGCGACATCGCAAGTGTGAAAAACATCCTCGCACTTGCGGACCTCTCCTATACATGCAAAACTCGCACATGCGACCTCCCCTTCTGCTCCTACGTGATCGCACCTGCGACTCCCCTTCAGCAGGTGCGAAAACACTAGCAACCAAGAACAGCAGATTTCCAAAAATCACTCCAACTTCCTGTCAACCCTCCGAATCAAATCACGAGCCCCTCCGGGCCCCAACCAAACATACCAACACACTCCATAGCATTATTCCAACTTAGTTGAGCCTTCAAAACACCAAAAATAACACGAAAACACCAAATTTACATCAAATTCAAGCCTAAAAATTTTGAAACTTCTAAATTCGCCAACTACGCCGAAACCAACCAAAACACCTCCGATTAACCTGAAATTTTGCAGACATAACCAAAATGACATTACGAAACTGTTCCAACTTCTGAAATTCCAATCCGACCTCGATAGCCTATTTTTCAGTGCCGACCAGAAATCACCAAAAACTAACTTCCGCCAATTCTAGCCTAATTGTACACCGGACGTCACAAAAATATTTAGAACACACTCCTAAGTCCCAAATCACCTAAAAAAGATATTCGAGCCATCAAATCTGCATTTTGAGGTCGTGTACCAATAAGTCAGTCTCAGTTGACTTTCTCAACTATTAGGCCAGTTTAAAAGGCTAAATGCCTAAACTCTCACCATAACCACTCCGGACCCAGACCAACTGATCCAACACATCAAAAACAAGATAGCAGTACTTAACAAATGAAGAAATAGGGGAAATGGGGTAAATATCACGGAACGACCGGTTGGGTCGTTAGATCCTCCCCCTCTTAAACAAACATTCATCCTCGAACGGGTCTAGAAACATACCTGGAGCTCGAATAAGTGAGGATATCTATCCCGCATCTCCTGATTGGTCTCCCAGGTGGGATCCTCCACCGGTTTCCCTCTCCACTGAACCTTCACTGAAGCTATAACCTTAGACCTCAGCTTCCTGACCTGACGACCCAAAACAGCCACTGGCTCTGCCTCATATGACATATCACCCTCGAGCTGAACCGTGGTGAAGTCAAAAACATGGGAAGGGTCACCAAAATACTTCTGGAGCATCGAAACATGGAATACAGGGAGGCACGGCAAGCCTATAGGCCACCTCCCCAACCCTTTGAAGTACCTCAAATGGTCCAATGAACCTGGAACTCAGCTTTCCTCTCTTCCCGAATCTCATAACACCCTTCATGGGTGATACCTTCAGCAACACCTTATCCCCAACCATGAAAGACACATCTCGGACCTTCCGGTCCGCATAACTCTACTGCCTAGACTGTGTCTTGCGAAGCCGCTCCTGAATCAACTTTGCCTTACTCAAAGCATCCCGAACCAAGTCTGTGCCCAATCACCTAGCCTTAACCGGATCAAACCAACCAACCAGAGATCTACACCTCCTACCATACTGATAGCTGTTATTATATGCAAACTTCGTTAGTGGCAAAAACTGATACCATGAACCACCAAAGTCAATCACACAAGCATGCAACATGTCCTCCAAAATCTGAATGGTACGGTCCGACTGCCCGTCGGTCTGAGGATGAAATGTTGTCCTCAACTCAACCTGAGTACCCAACTATCTCTGCACGACTCTCCAAAACTGAGATCTGAACTGAGTGCCTCCGTCGGAAATGATAGAAACTGGAACACTATGCAAACGGACAATTTCCCTGATATAAATCTCAGCTAACCTCTCCGATGAATACGTAGTACCAAAAGGAATGAAGTGCGCGGACTTGGTCAGCCGATCCACAATAACCCATATAGCATCAAACCTCCTCGAAGTCCGTGGGAGTCCAACTACGAAGTCCATGGTGATTTTCCCACTTCCACTCTGGAATATCAAACCTTTGAAGAAATCTACCAGGTCTCTGGTGCTCATACTTGACGTTCTGACAATTGAGACACCGAGCCACAAACTCCATAACAGCATTCCTAATCCTCCTCCTCAAAAATTCTGCCTCAAATCCTAATACATCTTTGCGGCACCTGGATGGATGGAATACCGCGAACTATGAGCCTCTCCTAGAATCAAATCTCGAAGCCCATATACATTGGGAACGCAAAACCGGCCCTGCAACCTCATGACCCCATCATCACCAATAACTACATCTCTGGCATCACCGCGACGGACTCGGTCCTGAAGAACAAGTAAATGTGGATCATCATACTGGCATGCTCTAATCTGATCGCAAAGAGAAGACCTGGAGGCTACACAAGCCAACACCCGCGGGGGATCTGATAGATCCAATCTCACCAAATGACAGGCTAAGTCCTAAGCATCAAGAGCTTATGGCAGCTCTGCAACTGGAAGGTAAGCTAAACTCCCCAAACTCTCTGCTCTGCGACTCAAGGCATCGGCCACTACATTCGCCTTCCCCAGATGATATAAGATAGTGATGTCATAATCCTTGAGGAGCTCTAACAATCTCCTCTGACGCAAATTCAAGTCCTTCTACCTCAGAAGATACTGCAAACTGCGATGATCAGTGAAAATATCACACTGCACTCTATAAAGATAATACCGTCAAATCTTCAAGGCATGAAAAATGGCAGCTAACTCAAGATCGTGCACTGGATAATTCTTCTCGTGCACCTTCAACTATCTGGACGCGTAGGTAATCACCCTACCGTCCTGCATCAATACCGCTCTTAAGCCAACTCTAGAAGAATCACAATAAACTGTGTAAGAACCCAAACAAGCAGGCAAAACTAGTACTGCAGCTGTAGTCAATGCTGACTTGAGCTTCTGAAAGCTCTCCTCACACTCATCAGACCATCTGAATAGAGCACCCTTTCTGGGTCAATCTGTTCAAAGGCGAAGCAATCGAAGAGAATCCCTTCACAAAGCGACTGTAATATCCCGCCATACCAAGGAAACTCGTAATCTCTGTAGCTGAGGACGATCTGGGCTAACTCTGCACCGCTTCTATCATCTTTGGATCAACCTGAATCCCCTCACTAAACACCACGTGCCCCAAGAAAGCTACCGATCCCAGCCAAAACTCACACTTGGAAAATTTTGCATAAAGCTTCTCCTCTCTCAATCTTTGTAAATGATGAGCATGCTCTTCCTGGCTACGAGAATAAACTAGGATTTCATCAATAAACACAATGACGAACGAATCAAGATAAGGCTGAAACATGTTGTTCATAAATTGCATGAACGCAACTGGGGCATTGGTCATCCAAAATGACATAACCAAGAACTCATAATGACCATACCTTGTCCTGAAAGCAGCCTTCAGAATATTAGAATCCCGAATCCTGAACTGATGGTACCCATATATCAAATCAATCTTGGAAAACACTCTAGCTCCTTGAAGCTGGTCAAACAAATCATCAATACGGGGCAAGGGATACCAGTTCTTCACCGTAACCCTATTCAACTGCCGATAGTCAATACACACACCCATGGACCCATACTTCTTCTTAACGAACAACACCGGTGCACTCCAAGGTGACACGCTAGGCCGAATGAACCCCTTATCCAGGAGCTCCTGAAGCTGCTCCTTCAACTCGTTTAGCTCCGCTGGCGCCATACGATATGGTGGAATAGAAATTGGCTGAGTTCTTGGCACCAGGTCAATACCAAAATCAATATCCGTGTCAGGTGGCATGTCTGGCAGGTCTGCAAGAAACACCTCCGGAAAATCATGGACCATAGGAACTGAATCAATAGCGGGAGTCTCACCACCGACATCCCTCACAAAGGCCAAATAAGATAAACACCCCTTTTCAACCATGCGCCGAGCCTTCAGGTAAGAAATCACCCTGCTAGGCATATACTTGGAAGAACCTCTCCACTCAACCCTCAGACACCCTGGCATAGTTAAGGTCACGGTCTTAGCGTGACAATCAAGAACAACATGGCATAGAGATAACCAATCCATTCCCAATATCGCGTCAAAATCGACCATGCTGAGTAACAGTAGGTCCACTCAGGTCTCCAAACCCCCAATAGTTATAGCGCACGATCGATACACACGGTCCACAATAACTGTATCGCGCACCTGAGTCAACACATGAACAAAGGTGACTAGAGACTCACGAGGCACATCTAGAAAATCGACAAAATATGAAAAAACATGGGAATATGTGGAATCAGGGTCAAATAAAGCCAAGGCATCACGAAAACAGACTAAAACAGTAACTGCAATCATGGCATCTGAGGACATAGCATCCGGCTTGGCTGGAAATGCATACATACGAGCTTGACCTCCCCCAGCTCGACCTCCCCCTCTAGGGAGGCCTCTGCCTGACTGACCACCACCCCTGGCTGCCTGGGCGGGTGGTGAAGCGACTGGAGATGAATTCGAGGGTTGGCCCCTCTACTGAGAAGATGAACCAAAACGGTGGGGACACTGCCTCCACATGTGCCCGAACACTCCACACTCAAAGCAACTCCCCGGAGCTAGAGATGGGGACTAATAGAAACCCCTAGAACCTGAACGACCACTGGAAGACTCATGCATAGAAGAACCCTGAACTGGAGGTGCTTGAGCTGGACTCTAAGCTGGGAGGGCACCGAAAGAAGTACGGCCTGACTGAGAACCATAGGGACCCTTCCCTGAAGATGCACCACTATAAGCTGGGCGGCCTGACTGAGGAGGCCTGAATGGACGGCCCCTACCTTCTGAAAGTGTCCCCTAAAGGGAGCACCACTGGAACTGCCCGAACCATGAGGCCTCTTTGCATCCCTCTCCTCTCGCTCCTGGCGGCGAACAGACTCAATATCTCAAGCTATGTCAACAACCTGATCGAATTAAGCACCCTATACCCTCCCCCGAGTCATAAGAAACCGAAGATGATAAGAAAGACCATCCACAAACTTCCTCACCCTCTCCCTATCAGTAGGGACAGTCTCATAAACATACCTAGCGAACTCGGAGAACCTCATCTCGCACTGAGTAACGTATAATTCTCCCTGGTGTAGTTGCTCAAATTGCCTGCGCTGCTCCTCTCTATGGGACTCAGGAACATACTTATCCAAGAAGATAGTGAAGAACTACCGCCAGGTAAGAGGTGCTGAACCAACCGGTCTACGCCTCTCGATTGACTACCACCAAGTAAAGCCAGCACCCGCAAACTGAAATGTAGCAAATGAGACCCCACTGGTCTCCAAAATACCCACGGTGCGCAGTATCCTCTGTCACTTATCTAGAAATCCCTGGGCATCCTCGCCCTCTGTACCGCTGAAAGTCAGAGGCTGAAGTCTGTTGAATCTCTCCAACCTGCGCTGCTCGTCCTCAGGCATAGAAGGGACCACATATTCCTGAACCGGAGCAGCTGGCTGAGCTGGGGCTGCTCCCAGTGCCTGAATACCCTGTGTAGCCTACCCCAGGTGCCCGGAGAGCTGGATTCTGATTGCCTCCCCCGGCCTGAGCTGTAGTGGCAGAAGAAGACATGGCGACTGCTTGAGCCAAACTGGTGCATACTGTCAATATCTGAGACAGGGCTTCCTGATGACCCAGAATAACCATAGGCACTGCTGGTGCTTGAGCCTATCCCGCTTGGAAACCATCTGCAGAACCCTAACCATGATCGATAGGGGGATCCTGAGGTACTGCTCCGGCTGCTGCGCGGGCTGGACCCTACCTCTACCACGGCCTCGACCGCGGCCTCGACCTCTCGCTGGTCTAGCTGGTCACTGGTCACTCTGATCAGTGCAGCGTGTCCTCACCATCTATGAGAGAATGAAGAAACATAAGTTCATATTTCAAGAATCAATAGATCAACACGAAAGAGCTCAAGAAGATAGAATGTTTCCTAAAAGTTTTGCAGCCTCTCGAAGATAAGTACAGACGTGTCCATACCAATCCGCAAGTCTCTACTAAACCTGCTTATGACCGTTGAGTCCTATGTAACCTAGGGCTCTGATACCAAACTGTCATGACCCCAAATCCCAACCGGCCGTGATGGCTCCTATCGTGGAACTAGGCTAGCCAATATATCACATGATCACAATTTCTTTTAAAAACATCCCATTTCCAAAATCTGAGCATTTCATAAATATAAAAAACTACTGAATAAAGAAGATCATCATAGAACAATACTAAAATCCCCAAAACCCGGAGCCAACGTGTCATGAGCATCTAGTGAAATAATCCAAAATAAACTATTATAAAACAAATCTCTGAATCAAAGCTAAATACACTGGAAGGGAAAACAGAGATGCTGGGGACGCTTGACACGTACCTCTATATCCCGCAATCCGGCTCCGCTGCGGACAATAAAGGCTAATGCTAGAGGTCTGCTCCTGAATCTCCCCACAGAGGTGCAGGGAGTAATGTGAGTACACCAACTCAGTAGTAATGAAAATAAATCAGGTCTGAGCAGCAAGAACCATATAAAATCAATGTCATCAAATCACAGGAGGCACATCCTAACTGTTAAATAGTATAACATAGATGTATGAAATCGTCATACCTTAAAAATAAACTTCTGAAAACCCTTTAACAATATATATTTTTCAACAACTTCAATCGAAAGGTCTAGCATAAAAATGAAATGAATCATAAAGAGGCCCCTCGGGCAAAACATATTACATAAGCTAAGAATGAAAGTAGCGCAATCATCAGTAGCCCTTGGGCAAAACATGTATCATAATCAGCCTCTCGGGCATGCCTCATAGTCACTCGTAATCAGTAACTCAGCAGCTCACAGCACTCATAATCAATCACTCACACCTCACAGTCACACATACCTCCCAATCACTCGTCACTCGGCACTCGGCACTCGGCACTCGCACTCAGTAGGTACCTACGCTCACTAGGGGTGTGTACAGACTCCGTCTTCGGAGGGGATCCTTCAGACCAAATGCTAAATAAACAGAAAAATCATGGCATCAATCGCTCTCAGGATATCGGCCTATCTCTTATCATAAATATCCTCATAACATTGGCCCTCGGCTGCACTCAGTCAGATACTCTCAACATGCCACTCGGGCCAGAAATAAAATGGGGTTCACGACCCGAAAATAGTATTTCATTTCAAGAAAAGTAATATCATCAAATAGGAGTGTCAACACTTTCACAAGAAGACTGAGTGTAAAATCATAGTTTCAAGTAGTGAGAATATCAGTAAAGTAGCCCCCAAGGGGTTAAAACAGATCGACACTAGGCCCCAAAAATGGTTCATAGCCAAGATATTACACAATTCTTTTAGAACATAATTAACATAGGGTTTTGAGTAAATATGCAACTCATTAGTTGCCGCGGAGAGGACCTAGTCCAATGAAAAATTCAGTACGTGCCACACACTCGTCATCCGACATGTGCGCCATTCTAGAAACAGCAGAAATACGAAGTCTGGGGTTTCATACCCTCAGGACAAGATTTATAGCCATTACTTACCTCTACTGGGCCGCGACACTAGTCCGCAATGCACTTGCCCCTCAAATTTGCTCCTGATTGCACCGAATCTAGCCAAAATCAGTTCAACATCATTAATATATACTCAAGGAACACAACCCAATCGAGAATTATCAATTTAAGCAAAAATCTCGAAATTCGGCCATACCCGAGCCCCGGGCCCACATCTTGGAATTCAATAATTTTTACATCATTAAAAACCTTGTCCTCCCACGATTCTATACATACCAAGAACACTTAAATCAGACCACAATTGATATTCCAAAACCTCAAAAGAAATCCCAATATTTTCCTCCCATTTTTCAAATTTTTCCTACCCAAATCCTTAAATTTTCAAGTCTAATCTTAACAAAATAGCATAGGAACGGGATTAATAATCAAAGAACTTACCTCTGCTGAACAACCTTGAAATTCTCTCTCAAAACCACCTTTCATGGACTCCTCCCACATGAAAATTGATGAAAACTTAATAAATTTCGCGGAGGGGGTCCTTTTTATACTGTTTTGCACAGTCATTTCCGCACCTACGACAATTGGTCGCACCTGCGATCCCAGGCTGCGCACCTGCGAAACTCACTTAACTGGCCCATTCTCGCGCCTGCGACCAACTCTCCGCACCTGCGACATCGCAAGTGCGAGAAAAATCTTCGCACCTGCGGACCTCTCCTATACAAGAAAAACTCGCACCTACGACCTCCCCTTCCGCTCCTGCGTGATCGCACATGCGACTCCGTTTCCACCGGTTTGAAAACACCAGCAACCCAACACAGAAGATTTCCAAAAATCAGTCCAACTTCTCATCAACCGTCCGAATTAAATTCCGAGCCCCTCGGGGCCCCAACCAAATATACCAACACACTCCATAGCATTATTCCAACTTAGTCGAGCCTTCGAAACACCAAAAACAACACAAAAATACCAAATTTACATCAAATTCAAGCCTAAATTTTTTGAAACTTCTAAATTCGCCAACTACACCGAAACCAACCAAAACACCTCTGATTAACCTGAAATTTTGCAGACATAACCAAAATGACATTATGAAACTGTTCCAACTTCCAGAATTCCATTCCGATCTCGATATCCTATTTTCTATTGCAAACCGAAAATCGCCAAAAACTAACTTCCGCCAATTCAAGGCTAATTCTACACCGGACATCACAAAAATATTCCGAACACACTCCTAAGTCCCAAATCACCTAACTTAGTTATTCGAGCTATAAAATCTGCATTTTGAGGTCGTTTACCAATAAGTCAACTCTCAGTTGACTTTCTCAACTATTAGGCCACTTTAAAAGCCTAAATGCCTAAACTCTCACCATAACCTCCTCGGACCCAAACCAATTGATCCAACACATCAAAAACAAGATAGTGGTACTTAACAAATGCAGAAATAGTGGAAATAGGGTAACTCTCATGGAACGACTGGTCGGGTCGTTACACATGTACTACTAAGTATCCTAACTAACCTCGGTGAGCTAAAAGAAGCCAGAACTATAAACAGTACTCACCAACAACTGTGTAGTTCATAATTTCAACAAGTATAGAATAGATATATGATCAAATCAGGAAGGTAAAAACTAATTTGATGCTCACAATTCCTTATTTATAATATTTTGCTCATTTAACAAACCAACATATCCGGAAGATATCCAAGTAAATCAGATAAAAAAAAAGGAAATTGCAAGTAATGATGAAATACAATAATCAAATATAAGTCCATTGTGGCACGCAACATGATTCAATGAGAATAAGCCAATAAGGCATGTTGCGTCGTGCAACCCGATCCAAATAAACATGTCGGGTTCTCACAATCCGCGTGTACGTCATCAAGAGAGAAACATGAGAGGGTGACGCTAGGAGGATGGATCCTTATCCACACGCAAGCTCGGACAATTCAACGTGCTACCAACCCGGTGTGGTCACAAGCTCAATATCATAATCCACCCGACATTGTCATAGGCTCAATGTTATGGATCCTCCCAGCACGGTCTCAGGCTATATCAAAATCCACCGGGCGTGGTCACAAGCATATCATCACAATCTAACCGGCGTGGTCACTGACGTATCAACACAATCCGTCTGGTATGGTCACATGTATCACAACACAATCCGCCCGGTGTGGTCATAGGCATAATGACACAATCCGCTTGGCGTGGTCACATGTATAATAACACAATCTGCCCTGCGTGGTCACATTCAACCTGTCCAATCATATCTCCCAAGAGAAAATAAATAAGAATAGATTTATGTGATGAATGAACGACAAATCGCATATCTCTAGACTGGTATAAATGACATGCTAAAGAGTAGGTATGTGCATAGTGTGTTGTTATAGATCAAATCAGCAGTTTCATCACATAATAGAATTTATCAAGCTCATTCTTGGATTAACCCTGTAGCCTAAAACACGGCTCAAATAGTTCACACAATGTTACAAATATGAGAAACATCATAACTTAAATCTTAACAGTCAATTCCAGGTTTATCATAGCCTAAACACAATCCAAACATAGGTAAATTCCCCCCTGTAATCACATGTGTTTAAACCCCATGCATGCGTGCACCCATAGCACGTAGCTAACACAAACAATTCAGGCAGTTAGAGCCTCAAACAATTTTAAATAAGATACTTAACTCAAACAAGCCAAAACAATACCGAGCAATCCAAACATTACTCTACGAATGCCACCCAACATGTATTAACCTCCAAGCGGCTCGAACCTGCCAAAAGCAACACAAAAACATAAAATAATGCCCAGAGAAACAATCCCAAATGATAAAGGTTGGATATTTAATGAATAATTCAAAGTCAACCAAAAGTCCAACCCGGGCCCACACCTCGGAACTCGACAAAACTTACAAATTCCGACAACCCGCTCAATTATAAGTCGAACCATACTAATTTCACTAAAGTATAAATCTGATCGATGTTGAAAACTCAAAGATCCTCTTTAGGAAAGTTTAGACAAAAACCCCCAATCACCAATTTAATGCCAAAACCAAGTTGGAATCACGACATATAATCAAAACCATGTTTTAAACACTTACCCCAATCCATGTGGTGAAAAGAGCCTAAAAAAAACTAGATTCTAAGGTCTCAAAAATATGAACAAATGACCAATCCCTTGTTATTTATGCTTCTGCCCAGAACATCTGCATTTGCAGACAAAATGCCGCACCTGCGACCTCGCATTTGCGAGCTAAAATATCGCATATGCGACTTTATCTTAAAGAGCCCAGATCACACATGCACAACACCTTCCACACCTGCGACTCCGTAGAAGCATATGCACTACCGTAGAAGCGGACACCCAGCTCACGCCCATTCTCGTAGAAGCTATCTAGAGCACGCAGAAGCGCTTACGCATATGCGCTATTTCTCCGCAGAAGTTGAACTTACCAGGACACCTCTTATTCATATAATTGAGAATTCAATTGCATCACCATATCCGCATTTGTGGCCAATTATGCGCTCGTGCAAAGAACCAGCACTAGAACTGCCACATGACCAAAATAATCTGAAACTCGTCTGAAACACACCGAGATCCCTTGGGACCCGTCCAAACAATCCAACAAGTCAAATCACATAACGTGGACTTACTCGAGTCCTCAAAATCACACATAACAACATCAAAATCATGAATCGCACCTCAATTCGAACTTAATGAACTCTTGAACATTCAAATACAAAAAACTTGTGCTGAAACATATCAAATCAACTCGGAATGAACTCAAATTTTGCACACAAGTCCTAATGAAATAACTAAGCTATTCAAATTCCCAGAACCATAATTCGTTAATCAAGGTCAAATCTCGGTCAAACTTATAATCTTTCCAAACCTTCAAATTTCAAATTTATGTCAATTTGTGTTGAAACCTTCTAGAAACATCCAAATGCAAATCTGAGCATACGCCCAAGTCCAAACTCACTATATGGATCAAAAGGAACCATCAAAATTCTGATCCCCCATATACTCAAAAGTCAAACTTGTTCAATTTTTCCAACTTAAAACTTTCTTGTTGGGATTCATTCATCCAAATCAATTCCGAATTACCTGAAAATCAAAGCTGGCGATTCAAAAAAGTCATAATACATCATACAAAGCTTTTGTAGACTGTAAACAACTGAACAGAATACAAATGCTCAAAACGACCAGTGTGGTCATTACAGAAGAAGACTTCGAGGATGATTCGAGCAAGGAATTGTTGGATGGGTGTTATATTTTATCTTATTGGTATATAGAGGTGCGTAACGACTCAAGTTTTGATGTAGTGTTCAAGGGAAAATATTCGCTCAGTTGCTTCTTGTTGGAGTATTCAAGCGCTAATGGGGCAGTAGTTGTTCAACACGTTGGGCTATGTTTTCGGAACTAGGATAAAGTGGTTGACTTTCAAGAAGGTTCTTGTTACATCACGCACTTTAATATTTGGATAAGTCGTAGTAATCCGTATGATATTGAAGGATTAAGACTATTCACGAGGTTATAAAGCATTTGCGACTATGTCATTGTAAGACCCCGTAAATTTAAGAACCTTGATACTGTTATATATATATTGATATGGTATTTTGAGTGGAGCATTTTTTGTCAAACAAGTTGAAAAAAATATATATATCATTTTGTATAGTTATTAATATTACTACTTTTAATTATACACATCATGTGAGAAAGTTATGAGATTTTCTTTATTGTAAAGATAATAATTATTTTCACACAAGAAAAGAAGGTTAAATATATTTTTTATTTTAGGAATTAAGCGTACAAATTTTTTTACTTTTTATATAAGATTAGGAAAATTAGAAATTGGGAAAATATATATATTTTTACATGGATATTTTAGTGAAATAATACTATGTATATTTATTTTATATGGAGATCACGATAGTAGGGTATATATAAGGTGTGTCTAAAGTGGGTAGTATTTTAAGTAATTTGAGATAATTCTTAATTATGTGTGTAATGGTTAATTATCGGATAACGAGATATTACCTAATTAACTAATTGGTTAATGAATAAAGATTAAAATCCCCCTCCACGTGGCAGCAAATGGAGTAACACTTAAATGACTTGCCTTTAACAAGCTAACCAGAAGGGACATGGACAACAAATCTTAAGCCATTTTTACACGTAAGAAGTGATGATTTTGGCCATTTATAACTTGTCTAAAAGGTTATCCAACTCATTTATTACAAGGATATATATAGAAAGGAAAGACAAGGAATAAAGTGAGGGAATTCTTGAAGTTCATATAAGACTTTACGTTACAATACTGACGGCAATTCTTAGATTTATAGAGTAATTCATACAGAATTGCACTTCGTAATAGCAATAGAATTTTCCAATTCTAAGAGAGTACAGTATAAACCTTCGCAAGAATATCACACGGATTTTTCCCTACTCCAGGTATATTACGTCTAATCTTTCTTTCTTTTGGCGTGATCTAAGTAACAATACGTAAAAGTAATGTTATTTCATAAAAAGCTATACTCTTAGTAGTTACGGATGTCCATGTTTTTCATTCCCGTAAAGTGGTATTCAAGCAGGTATAAGTATGTATCTAGTTCCCTATTGAGTTATTTGATAAAGATGTTAATATTAATGATTATTGTGACACATGCATCTTCATTTGCCTCCGAGCCACGACCAGTCGGGTAGTCATGCATTACACCGAGCTACGACCGGTAGGTCAGTCACGCATTTACCATCGAGCTACGACAGATTTGGCAGTTACACATTTTCTACCGAGCTACGGCCGGTCGAGCATTCATGCATTTACCACCGCGCTACGGCCGGTCGGGCAGTTACCACCGATCAGTTGGGAAGTTAACGCCACCAGTAAGCTGTAATTAGAACTACTATATTGTAGTTTTATTTATATATACGAATGGGTTTTATTCTATATGTTTCGGCCGTCCGTGGCAAGTCAGAAGTTATAAGTTGACTCTTATCTCTCCCCGAGATAGTATCGTATTATTATTACATTTTATTTCCGCCTTACATACTCGGTACATTCTTCGTACTGACGTCACTTTTTTTATGGCGCTGTGTTTCCTGCCACGCAAGTGTAGATAGGCAAGGTGAGGACCATCTACTGTAGGCTGCCTCCGGATATCAGCTTTTGGTTGGTGCGCTCCACGTCTTCCTAGGGTATTATCGAGTCACGTTCTATATACGTTACTTTGTTTTACGAGGATGTTAGGAACCCTGTACCGACTTATATATTATGGTGATGTTTTCTTAGAGGTTTTGCAGACAATATCCTGTGTATAGTTCTAGGTGTGACATGTCAATGGCCTTGTTGGACCCTATGTATCCATATAAATATTTTTTTGGATCGGTTATGTGAGTTAAGTTCTAATATTATCAAATATATATATGGCCTATCATGGCCTGTAACGAGACTTATAAAAAAATTAAGGTACGTGGCGCTCTGTTGAGTAGGCACCGGGTGCAAGTCGTCGCCCTCTGATTTGGGTCATGAGTTCTAATGGATTCGAGATTCGATATATGATATTTGAGGATTCCTGAATATGTGTGTGACTCAAGTTATTTGATTTGCGTTGGATTGTCAAAGATAGCCGGAGTATTTCTATATCATTATCGGTTCTATGTTACAGTGTTGAGAGATGGAAACCTTAAATTCATAAAAGGCCTCTTCAGAGGAGGTATTCCGATTTGAGGTACGATTGGGGGAATCATAGGGAATAAAATGGCTTATGGGTCTTATGACGACGTAATTTCATGTTGGGTTCCCTTGGGATGAGTTTTGATTAAGGTCCATAGAGTAATAAGAGAAAAATTTATTATCTTGAAGCCAAGTCAAGAGGAATATAAATTAATTGGATCTGGTTAGCAGTGGCTTGGGTCAATATGGTAATAAATATGATCTATCCCTTTGGTATGATAGAGCCTTGTAGGTGATTTTTTTGTGAGACTTTTGGGTTTGGCAGTCTACATGATTGGGTTGATTTAGAGGGATTCAGTTATAATGGCTTAGTTACGTGAAAATTGGTTCTGAAGTATTTGCCATGGTTTTGACCAGGACGTGAGGTTGATGTTTTCTACATGTAGGGAAAGTTTGTTGCATGTTGGGATTTCCTCTATAATTGAGTTAAGTAGAAGGTTTCTGGTCGATGGTGAGTGTATCATATTCGTGATTTAGAATTTATAATGGGATTTTCATATTTTTATATAATTGTGTGATACATGCGGTGAACGGTTTGTGAGTGGGATCGAATGGACAACTTGTGGTTCAATTGTGAAAGGAATCACATGAGTTCAAGACAACATAGATGACATCAAATGCTTAAGAGAATTTTAGCACTCTTTTGTATCTCCTGAGTAAGATGTGTACTGTGTAAGACATATGGTGTATTGATTTGCGGATGCCTGCTAGCATTGTAGAGATACAATTGTTGATGATATTGATGTTCAGTTTTTTGCTACTCGGCGAGGGAGATTTTGGGAAGTGATTATAAATATGTGATTGCATGTGCATGATGTGACATTAATCTAAGTGGGAAAGTTAGAGATCAGGTATGAAGATTCATGTATTACCGAAGTTTAGAGAATTTATTTCTTAGAGACAAACTAACCCTCTAGGGTCATTGTGGACTGTTGATTATGGATAGGGTCATTGTGGAATGTTGCGAGTATATTTACCTAATTCAAAATGTTTTGAGTTGACTAGGAGGATATTGGTAGGCCTAATGAGAATGTCTATTCTACACTAGATTGGGGTTTGCTTGATCAGTGCAGCATTTTGCTATAGTGTGCAACATTTTTCTATGAGTTGATCTTCTTCACATTCTGATTTATTTTGTGTGTTATTCTCTTATGTTATGATGAGTTGTAAGATGACTTGATTATTTGGCGCGCATGTTTTTGCCCTATTTAGTCCTTGTGGTATTATTTGGGGGAGAAAGCGCTTGAGATGTTGATTGGCTTGTTGCACCTTAGTCGTGCTTGGCCTTTACCATAGTACATTATGTTATATGTCTCCCTATGGTTATGTTTATTCACTTAACATGCATGTTGTGGATATACATGTGTTTAGTGAGTACGAGCATTATGGTTCGATGGGTATCCCCATATGGATTGATTTTTGGATCGGGTTACGCACCACAATAGAGTTATGTGGGATATTGTTCCTTGTGTTTATTTCGTGCCTTAGGCTTTCTTTTGTGGGATGAGCTCACTGCGTTATGCTTATGTTATATATCTGTTAGACTTGTTGGACAACTCTACCATTCAATTCTCTTACTATTATTGGTTATATTTGAGTTGTTGCTTGGTTGGAGCATGGATTGCGTCATATGAGGTTCTACATGGAATTAATGTGGCATGTTGGTTGATAAACTTATAATAGGTGACGCGAGGTTATTGGACTTAGAATTAGTGTAATTAGATTTGGATAAGGTATGTTTGGTGGAAGAATTCCATACGTCTTGCAATAGTTCTCGTGCAGCGAGAGAATTCTCTGACTTTTTGTTTTGATGGGTTGTTATGAGTTTCTACATGTTTCTTTCATCATTGGCAGTATTGGAAAGGTTTGGCCCAAGGTTTTATTGGATATGAGGCATGTTTACGGTAATGAGTTTGATAACGTACAATTGTTGCAACAAAAGAAATTGTTATGGTAATTTGTGTGGTACACCGTGTGGTTACATATTTGGTTTCCATTATTACTTGATGCGGCTTGTGGGGATTGACATATATGTGTGTGTGTATATACACACACACATACACATAAAAGAATCGGATCTTAAAGGAAATTCTGGATGTTGGAATTTGGTTTTAAGGTTTATGAGCTAAGGTGGAAGAAAGAACTTTCAGATGGAATTTTGTTAATAGACTTATATAGTTTTGATCGAATGGAAACATGTGTGGGTGTGTTTATATAGTGAGTTTATAGAACTATTTGACGTCATTGGAATGACTATGCACGTTCGACAATGACTTTTTATGTAGGGGATAATATAACGATCTGATCTGTCATTTTAAGATCTAGCATTCCATTCGGTTTTCGATGACTTGAGTAGCTTCATATGATGCACTAGGACTGACATGTATAGTTTGTTTAAATTTTTGTGAAGTTCGGGATTGATTTGAAAGAGTAGTTCTCAATTTGGAAGCTTTAAGTTGGAAGCATCGACCAATGTTTGAGTTAAACAACCTCTGAATTGGGATTTGACAATTTCAATAGGTTCATACAACGATTTTGGATTTGGGAATGTGTTCAAATTTGGATTCAAGGGTTTCTTGAAGGGTTTGGCTCTAATTGCTGAATGTTTGCAATTTGAAGAAATAGAGAGTTCATAAGTTTGACCACATGTTGACTTAGGATTTATGAGGCTCCTACTGTGGTTTTAGGACCTTGTATTGGTTCATTCAGTAGATTTGAACTTGTGTGAAAAGTTTAGTTATAATCTAGAATGTCTAAGTGTGATATGGAAGCGTTTGACCAAGTTTCAATGTGTGAAAGTTAAAAAAATGATTTGATCATTGATTCTTGGTTTTGATGGTCTTTTTAGTGTTTCAATACATTGGATAACATTGATTAATATACTTGTACTTGTTGGTATGATTGGACACGGTCTTGAGGGGCTCAAGTGAGTTTCATACCATTTGAGTTGAGTTTGGCATTGTTTGTTTCTAGTGTCTGTGATTAGCTTCGTGATTGCGGGAGGTGCATCGCGATTGCGTAAAGTAATTTTTGAGCTAGTTCTATTTCTCATCGCGTTCGCAAGGAGGGATTCAAGTTCGCATAGTGTTAGGTCTAGGAGCGTGGAATTTGTGAGGTTTCTAACGTGTTTGCGTTGAGGTAGAGCTAGTATGGGAGGACTTATCCGTCGCTGTGAAGGTCTTGATCGCATTCATGAAGGAGTGGACTATTGGCTATCGCAACTGTAAGGGTGATGTCGTGATCACGAAGTCTATTTGTCAGTGGATTTGTGTTGTTCTTCGCGAATGCGGAGTATGTATCATATTCATGAAGGGTACTTCTTTGCAAAAAATATTTAAGTTGCTATTTTTTGGATTTCACTCATTATTTCGTATTTTGAGTCTTAGGCTTCGGGATGAGGATATTTGAATATGAATTTCACTAATACATTGAATGTAATTAATTTTCACTTGTATTTCACTTTATATCTTGTTTCCCTATGAAATTCTTACACTTTAATCATGGAAATTTGAAGAGCAATTTGGGGGTTTTGTCTACAAACCAAGAGAGTTTAATTTGGGGATTTAAGGATGTATTTGGACTCCATTTTTGAATCTAATCATATATTTTGACTCGTGGGGTTATAGGTAGTCATGATCTACCACTTGACTCGGGTTTCGACCATGTGGGTCGGGGTTGATTTTTGTTGACTTTTGCATATTTGATTAAAAATTGAAGATTTATTGTTTGGAATTGATTGCTATGGCCTTTTTGATGTTATTGATTTGTATTCGACTAGATTCGAGTCATTTGGAGTTGGATTTGAAAGGAAACATGGTTTGTTGTCGATTGAAGCTTGTCGGATAGAGGTAAGTCTCTTGTCTATCCTTGTAAGAAAGAATTCTCCCTTTAGGTGATCTATTTGCTACTTGTTGCTTTATTTAGAGCCATGTATATGCAAGGTGATGGCAGTTTATGCGTAATTAGGGTATGACCATATTTGGTATATGATTGGCTAATGATTATGCCTTGTTTAGACTATGTGAACTCCCTATCCATGTTTCGTTGATTCTATGACTAAGTGATCACTTGAAATTTTGGCTTAGAAGCATGCTTAAGGTTATGGCTTGGTGAATTTTGCATAAATTATTATTCTGCAATATTGAGCTTCTTTTTCGAGCCGTAGTCATATACTTATCTTATTGAATCATGATTTGGTGGTTAATGGCTTATTTCATTCATGATAAACATTAGGATAAGACTTTTGAACGATGAAATTGCTTATGGAATTATTAAAATGAAATTAGTACATGATAATCCATAGCAATTTTTCGCCTTTAATTATGTTTCCTCATACATATATATATGAGTTTTAGAGTTGAATATTTTGTAAATATAAGAATTCTTGCACCACATATATCATGAGTAGATATTTGTTACTGATGATGTTGTGTGGATCATGTTGCAATATTTGTTACTGATGATGTTGTGTGGATCATGTTGCACCCTGAAATAGTATTATGTGTGTGTCGGTGGCAAACCGCAACATGAATAAGTGTGGATAGGGTGGCATGCATCCACGAGAGTATTCGTGGATGGGGTTGCATGGTGCAACGTTATTATTCCTCTCAGTGCAAGGGGCTGCATAATGCAATGGTGCTTGTATCTGGTACCATACCTCCAGAGTAAGGTGATTACCCATGTTACTTTGGGCACTGTAAGCACAGGAACTGAGATTGGTGCGAGTATGAATACTTGTGTAACGACCTGGCCGGTCATTCCATGAGATTTTCCCTGCTTCCCCTATTCTAGCTTTGTTATATTCTAGTTAACCATTATTATGATGTGTTGGGTCGGTGGGTTTGGGTTCGGGGTGGTTGTAGTAAGAACTGAGACACTTAGTCTCTTAAATTGTCTTAATAGTTGGAAAAGTCAACGTAGTTGACTTATTGGTAAACGACCTCGGAATGTAGATTTTATGATTCGGATATCTTATTTAGGTGATTTGTGACTTAGGAGTGTGTTCGAAATGTGGTTTTGATGTCCGGAGTAGAATTAGGTTTGAATTGGCGAAATTGAGTTTTTGGCAATTTTTGATCGGCAGTGGAAAATTAGCTTTCGGGGTCGGAATGGATTTTCAGAAGTTGGAGCAGGTTTGTAGTTCAATTTTGGATGTGTGTGCAAATTTTCAGGTCATTCGGACGTGTTTTGGTTGATTTCGGCATCATTAACGAAATTTAAAAATCTAAAAGTCCATAGGCTTGAATCCGATGTGATCTTGGTGTTTTAGCGTTGTTTTGGGTATTTCGAAGGCTCGACTAAGTTTGAATAATGTTATGGGACTTGTTTGTGTTCTTGGTTGGGGTCTCGAGGGGCTCAGGGAGATTTCGGATAGCCATCAGAAGGATTAAGGTTGGACAACACAGCTGAAGAAGCTGTTGGTGCCAGGCTTCTTGTGTGGCCGCACCTTCCGGAAGGGTAGCCGTAGGTGCGATGCCGCAGGTGCGGGCCAGCATGCGCATGTGCAAAAATGGGGGAGCTTGGAAGGAATCGCAGAAGACGAAGTTTGGGCCGCACTTGTGAGTCCGTAGATGCGGTAAGTGAAGCGCAGGTGCAGAGTGGTTGGTTAAGTTGGGGATTTACAGGTGCGCACCTGGGACCGCAGGTGCGGGAAATAGGCCACAGATGCGGTTTCAGGAAGTATAAATACATGCCTTCGCAAATATTTTGCATTTTCATCATATTTGCATGCAAGCTGAGGTTTTGGGGAGCAAATTGAAGAGGGATTTCAAGGGATCATCGTGGAGGTATGTTTCTCGGACTAAAAACTCGATTCCATGATGATATTTGACGGATTAAGCATGGGATTAGTGGAATTTAATGGTATAAATTGGGGGTTTAGGGCCTGGGAAATTTAGACTTAAAATTGAGGAATTCAGGGGTCAATTGTGGTTTGATTTAGATGCATTTTATATGTATAGACTCGGGAAAGGATGAGGATTCTTGTGATACTATTTTTATACAATTTCGAGACATGGGCCCGGGGGACGGGTTTGGAAAATTTCGGAAATTTTGGTTAAATTTTATAATTTTCGAGTGGGATTTGTTCCTTTAGCATATACTGATGATATTAATATGGTTTTAGTTAGATTTGGAGAAATCGAGAGCCGATTTGAGAGGCAAGAGCATCGTGGATTAGTATTTGGGACGGTTTGAGGTAAGTAATGACTCTAAATCTTGTCCTGAGGGTATGAAACCCCGTACATTATATTTTCTCACTATTTTTTGAATGGCGCACATGCTGGATGACGAGCGTGTGGCATGCACTTTATGGGGATTTGGACTTGGTTCTTCCCGTTGCAACAATTAAGTTGCGTATTTACTTTTACATCATATGTTAAATCGTGTTTTCGAACTATTGTTATATTTGGGCTATAAGCCATGTTTGGGGCCTTATGCCAACCTATTTAGACTCCTTGGGGGATTTTACTACTATCCTTGCTTTGTTGACTTAATATTTACACTCAGTCATATTATGTTTAACTGATTTCGAAACTCAGCCTTATTTACACTATTTTGAGATATAAAATTATGTTTTTGGGTCGAGAACCCCGTTTTACTGATAGCCCGAGGGGCATTTTTAGAGTTTCTGACAGAGTGAGGCCGAGATCCTGATTGTGAGGATATGATATGCCACGAGGTGGCTTGATATTAGCATTTGGGCTGAATGAGCCCCTCCGGAGTCTGTACACACCCTCAGTGAGCGCAGGTGACTATTGAGTGCGAGTACTGAGTGACCGGGAGACATGAGTGACAGTGAGGATGCCCGAGGGGCTCATACTGAGTGATTGTGAGGCATGCTGAGTGACTAATTCTGAGTGATGATTTCTCGAGGGGCGGTTTATGATACATGTTTTGGCTCGAGTTGCTATTTATGATTTATTTCATTTTTCACTACACTCTTGGGAACTTTTCTGAAAATGTTGGCAATCACACTTTTCAAAGGATTTTTTTTTACTGATGTTGGCTTTTAAAGCATGTTGATTTAATGTATACACTGTGGAAGAAAGACTATGCTTATTATGAATGGATGATTTAATCATATGTGTTTCTTACTGCTTGGACTTGATTTATTATCATTACTATTGAGTTGGCGTACTCACATTACTCCCTGCACCCCTGTGTGAAGATACATGTGCTGGTACCGAGCGCTAGCTTTCTCCCTTCTTGTGGAGTCGGAGTTGGGACTTCGAGGTAGCTGTTCAACGTCCACAACATCTCTTTTTCCATTTCTTATTTTGTATCTAGTTCCTCGTTCCGAGACTTGATGTATTATGACAATAGGGCTATTTTGTACTACTCGTAGATGCTCATGACGGTTGACTCCAGGTTTTGGGGCAGTGTATAAACTGTTTTACTCATTTTGTTGCTTTAAACTGTTTAAGAGAAAGAATTTGTGATATATCAGAACCGTTTTGGAAATTATGAAAATATTATGTCAGTATGTGATTGTTGGTTTCACGCCCCGAAATCCCTCTATCGGGCCGTGATGGCGTCTAACATTGAACCCGCTAGACAAGCCAACGTGTATAGATAAACTAGCATATTAATATCAATTTAATAGGATAAACTAAAGGGTTTACAATTTAACAGCGGAAATAAATATGGTTTCAAGCTACATAAGGACAACATAATACAACAACGCGTAAATTTTCCCAAAACTTGGAGTCACAAACTCACTAACTTTCTATAAGAGTGCTAAATACAAGCCTGAAAAGAGAATACATAGTTTTCTCTGAAACTAGGGAAAAAAAACAAGACAGAAGAGAAGACAAAGGGATGGAAGAGACGCCAAGGCCCACGAACGCCAGCGGGTATACCTTGAAGCCTCTATGATAAGCTGGAAGACACTCCCACTAATGATGTCCTCCGGGTCGGGCTGTGTAATCTGCACAACATAAAGAAGTGCAGGTGTAGCATCAGTACAACTGACCCGATGTACTGAGTAAGTGTCGAGCCTAACCTCGGCGAAGTAGTGACGAGGCTAACACACGACAACAAAGTGTACCTATGTAGTTCAATAGTATAGCAGAAACTAAAAACAAGAACACAATTAGGGGGAGATCATGCTGGGGGTAAGAAATAGCAAATACTGAAATGACAGAAACGAAATATGGAGTCATCCTAACTTCGCAGCCTCTAGGTGATAAATACAGACGTCTCCATATCGATCCCTCAGACTCTACCAAGTTGTCTGTGAGTTGTGAGACCTAAGTAACCTAGAGCTCTGGTACCAACTTGTCACGCCCCGAAATCCCACCATCGAGCCGTGATGGCGTCTAACGTTGAACCCTCTAGACAAGCCAACGTGCATAGATAAACTAGCATATTAACATCAATTTAATAGGATGAACTAAACAGTTCACAATTTAACAACAGAAATAAATATGGTTTCAAGCTAAATAAGGACAACATAATACAACAACGCGTAAATTTTTCCAAAACTTGGAGTCACAAACTCACTAACTTTCGATAAGAGTGCTAAATACAAGTCTGAAAAGAGAATACATAGTTGTCTCTGAAACTAGGGAAAAAAAGACAAAAGTGAAGACAAAGGGACGGAAGAGACGCCAAGGCCCACGAACGCCAGCGGGTATACCTTGAAGCCTCTATGATAAGCTGGAAGACACTCCCACTAATGATGTCCTCCGAGTCCGGATGTGTAATCTGCACAACATAAAGAAGTGCAGGTGTAGCATCAGTACAACTGATCCGATGTACTGAGTAAGTGTCGAGCCTAACCTCAGCGAAGTAGTGACGAGGCTAAGACACGACAACAAAGTGTACCTGTGTAGTTCAATAGTATAGAAGAAACTAAAAACAAGAATACAATTATGGGGAGATCATGCTGGGGGTAAGAAATAGAAAATACTGAAATGACAGAAACGAAAACAACAGTCTGAAATATCTAAAAATAATAGCGGGAAATGACAACACAGATTAAATAGTGAAAGATGCGGCACGTCATGTCCCCTCGTGCATAATAATAATATAAAATATTGCACGGAATGTCCTCTCGTGCATAATCAATATAAACATGGCACGGAATGTCCCCTCGTGCATAATAAATATAAACATGGCACAAAATGTCACCTCGTGCATAATAAATATCAACATGGCACGGAATGTCCCCTCGTGCATAATAAATATAATCATGTCACGGTATCACCCTTCGTTCTTTAACACTCTTCCTCACCCAAACAACAATCACAAACAATAGCAAGGAAATAAAAAGAGTAAAAATAGAAATCCCGGCAAGGGAACATCAATTAAACAATTCAATCCCAACAAGGGAACATCAATTAAACAATTAAATCCTGGCAAGGGAACTATACAACGATGACCCGGCAAGGGTACATTTCAATAACCCTTTATCTTTCTTTCACTTTCATTTCCGTAATTTATGCTATTACTCGAGCCAATGCTCCAAAGGAAGTAATTATCTCATATTCCTTCATCATTCGTTTCACAATTTGAGCCAATGCTCCAAGGATGAAATTATGTCTTATCTCTTCATTATTCGTTTTACAATTTGAACCAATGCTTCAAAGATGTAATTATCTCATATATTAATTCGAGCCAATGCTCCAAAGATGTAATTATCTCATATATTAATTCGAGCCAATGCTCCAAAGATGTAATTATCTCATATGTTAATTTGAGCCAATGCTCCAAAGATATTTAAAGATTACAATTCCCTGCACATGCCCTTTACAACGTATAAAAATCCTTAATTAGGCATAGAAATTACAACAAAGTCAGAATATTCACAATATAGGGACTCACGGTCATGCTAGACACCAATGTATATATACCTGTCACCATGCCTATACATCGTATTTGACAATTAGCAAATAGCAAATAATATTCAACTCCTATTCCCTCAAGCTGAGGTTAGACCAAACACTTACCTCGGATCCAAAATATAGAAATCAACCCTCTAACACCGCCTTTCCTCTAGAATTCAACTTCAGAATGGTATTATCTAGGCATAATCAACTCAAGTATATCAATAAGGATTCAATAATTCACTTACATAGCCTAATTACCCATTTTCATGCATTCTTCCAAAATAGCAAAATTCGACTCCGACCCCGCTTGGTCTAAACATGAGGCTCAAACAAAAACTCGATCACCCATACCCCCACGAGTTCAAATATATGATTCGTTTTGAAATTCGACCCCAAATTGAGGTTGAATTACCCAAAATCCCATAAACCCTAACTCTACCAACCCCCCTAATTTCTACTTTGTTTTCATGATTTTTAGACCTAGATTCTAGTGATTAGTTGATGAAGGTGAGAGGAAATGATATTAAGAACACTTACCTATGGAGCTATGGTGATGGAGGTCTTCAAATTTTTCCTAAGGAGAGTGGGGAGGAAGAAGAGTGGTGAAATATGGAAGAAATCCTTAATGTTTCTATTTTGGGGCTTTTAAAATGGCTAGACTATTTTGTTCTCTTCGATCGCGGAAGAAGGGCTGCGATCGCAGAGCTTAAGGAACTACTACAATGCGACCGCTGGACGAAGGATGCGATCACAAAAGACCAGTCCACAGACCTCTGCGATCGCGGAGTAAACGGTGCAACCGCAGAGAAGGATAACCCAGCCCCCACCCAGGTCCACTGGTACACTATGCGATCGCGGAGAAGAGAATGCGATCGCATAGTGCAACAAAAATAACCCCACCAGATTAAGCCTATGCGATCCAAGAAGGACCTATGCGATCGCATAGAGAAATGTACCTGACACCAGCAACCAGCTTAAAACATCAGATTTTTCTAACCTTTAGCACTCCGTTAACTACCCGAAACTCGCCCGAGCCCTCGAGTCTCCAAACCAAGAAAACACACGACTCCCAAATCATCCTACGGACTTATTCAAGCATTTAAATCACCAAAATATCCTCAAAACAAGGAATTAAACCTCAAATCTGCTAGAATTTTCTCAAAACTTCATAAGGCTTAATTATTCCGATTTTGATCCAAAACTCGACATTTCAAGTCTGTTTTACACCAAATTTCTCAGATAACTCACATAACATCCTACAAACTTATCCGTGCGATCAAATGGCCAAACAAACGTCATATACATCGAATTAGGCCTCAAAATCCATGAATTCTATCAAATTTCATAAAACATCAAATTTTCCATTTTAAGTCGGAATCCCGTCAAACGAAATCCGATTTCAACCAAACTTCACAAAAGGTGCTTAAATATATATATGAATTGTACAGGGCACCGGAACCAAAATACGGGACCGATACCATCACTTTCCAATCAGATTCATTTTCAATTTCCTTAAATATTTTCAGTAAACAACTTTACTAAAAAAATCATTTCTCGGGCTTGGGACCTCGGAATTCGATTCCGGTCATACGACCAATTCCCATATTTTCCTACGGAACCTCCGAGACCGTCAAATCACTGGTCCGGGTGCGGGTCCGGGTTCGGGTTCGTTTACCCAAAATATTGACAGAAGTGAAATTTAATCAATTAATCGTTATGAAATCAACTTTTCATCAAGTTTTCACATAAAAGCTTCTCGGATACATGCCCGGGATACACACACATATAGAGGTGATATTAATGGAGGCCTTCGGGGCCTCGAAACACAGTTTCTGCTAAATTACACAAGATTACCTTTTGGTTCATCACAGTTGGCTAGCCTAGTTCCATGTTAGGCGCCATCACGCCCGGCTTAGGATTTGGGGTCCTGAAAAGTTGGTATCAGAGCTTATGTTACATAGGACTCACCGGTCATGAGCAGGGTTAGTAGAGTATTGCACATCAGTACGAAGACGTTTGTACTTATCCTCGAGAGGCTGCAGAACCCTTAGGAAAAATCTCATTTTTCTTGAATTTTGTCGTGCCATTTTGTTGATTCTGGATATCTAAAATTCTGTTGTTTCATTCTCTCTTAGATGGTGAGGAAACAAGCCTACCGATCAGGGTGACCAGACATTAGCTAGACCAACGAGAGGTCGAGGTTGAGCCCGTGCAGTAGTCGGGGCAGCACCAGAGGGTCCCCCTACCATTCAGGATAAGGTTCCCGCCGCAGATATTCCAGCGGGACAGGCTTAGGCACCGATAGTGCCCATTGTTATTCCGGTTCTTCAGGAGACCCTGGCTCAGTTCTTGATAGTATGTACTAGCCTAGTGCAGTCAGTTGATGTATCTTGACATTATTTGGATTTTGTGAGGGATGTGAGTGGTGAGACTCCCGCTATCGATTTGGTTCGTATGGTCTGTGATTTTCCGGACGTGTTTCCTGCAAGCCTGCCAGGCATGCCACCTGACAGGGAAATTGATTTTGGTATTGATCTGGTGCCAGGCACCAGCCTGTTTCTATTCCACCTTATCGTATGGCACTAGCAGAGTTGAAGGAATTAAAGGATCAGTTTCAGGAACTCCTAGATAATGGGTTTATTCTTCCTAGTGTGTCACCTTTGGGTGCACCGATGTTGTTTTTGAAGAAGAAGGATGGTTCTATGCGTATGTGTATTAATTATCGGCAGTTGAACAAGGTTACAGTGAAGAACCGGTATCCCTTGCCTCACATAGATGACTTGTTTGATCAGTTACAGGTGCAAGGGTATTTTCCAAGATTGACTTGCGTTATGGCTATCATCAGTTGAAGATTCGGGAGCCCAACATCCCGAAAACTGCCTTCAGGACTAGATATGGTCATTATGAGTTTCTAGTTATGTCATCCGGGCTGACCAGCCCCCCAGCAGCCTTTATGCACTTGATGCACAGTGTATTCCAGCCTTATCTTTACTCCTTCGTCATCATATTTATTAAAGACATCCTTTTATATTCCCGATCTCGGGAGGATCATGAGCAGCATTTGAGGATTGTGCTTTAGACTTTGAGGGAGAAGAGGTTGTATGCAAAAATTTTGAAGTGTGAGTTTTGGCTCTATTCAGTAGCTTTCTTGGGGCATGTGGTGTTTAGTGAGAGTGTTCAGGTGGATCCAAAGAAGATAGAGGAGGTGCAGATCTGGCCTAGAGCGTTATCAGCTATCGAGATTCACAGTTTCCTTGGTTTGGCAGGGTACTATCGTCGTTTTGTTGAGGGATTCTCAACTATAGCAGCACCGATGACCAGACTTACCCAGAAGGATGCTCCGTTTAGGTCGACGGAGGAGTGTGAGAGAGCTTTCAGAAGCTCAAGTCAGTTTTGACTAAAGCTCCGGTGTTTGTTTTGCCTACGGGTTTAGGTTCTTATACAGTTTACTGTGATGCCTCGAGAGTTGGCCTTGGAGCGGTTTTGATACAGGACGGTAGGGTGATTGCCTACGCGTCAAGACAATTGAAGGTGCACGAAAAGAATTATCTAGTGCATGATCTTGAGCTAGCAACCATTGTCCATGCCTTGAAGATTTGGCTTCATTATTTGTATGGAGTACATTGTGAGATTTTCACTGATCACTGTAGCAGCATCTGCTTAAATAGAAGGATCTAAATTTGCATCAGAGGAGATGGTTGGAGCTTCTCAAGGATTATCACCTCACTATTTTATGTCATCCGGGGAAGGCCAATGTAGTGGCCGATGCCCTGAGTCGTAGAGTAAAGAGTTTGGGGAGTCTAGCCTACCTACCAGCGCCAGAGCGACCTTTAGCACTTGATGTTCAGGCTTTAGAGGGTCAGTAGGTGAGATTGGATCTATCAGAGCCTCCACGAGTATTGGCTTGTGTAGCCTCTAGGTCTTCTCTTTATGATCAGATTAGAGCACGCCAGTATGATGATCCACACTTGCTCGTTCTTCAGGACAAGGTCCGTCGAGGTGATTCCAGGGATGTGGTTAATGGTGATGATGGGGTCGTGAGGATGCAAGGTCAGATTTGCGTGCCCAATGTGGATGGGCTTCGAGAGTTGTTTCTAGTTGAGGCCCATAGTTCGCGGTATTTCATCCTTCTGGGTGCCGCGAAGATGTATCAGGATCTGAAACAATATTATTGGTGGAGGCGGATGAAGAGGGATATTGTTGAGTTTGTAGCTCGGTGTCTCAACTGTCAGGACGTCAAGTATGAGCACTAGAGGCCACGTGAATTACTTCAAAGGTTAGATATTCCGGAGTGGAAGTGGGAGTGAATCACTGTGGACATTGTAGTTGGGCTCCCATGGACTTCGAGGAGGTTTGATGCTATATGGGTTATTGTAGATCGGCTGACCAAGTCCGCGCACTTCATTCCTGTTGGTACTACTTATTCTTCGGAGCGGTTAGCTGAGATTTATATCAGGGAGATTGTCCGATTGCATGGGGTTCCAGTTTCTATCATTTCCGATAGAGGTAATCAGTTCACATCTCAGTTTTGGATGGTCGTGCAGAGGGAGTTAGGTACTCAGGTTGATTTTAGCACAACATTTCATCCTCAGAGCGATGGGCAGTAGAAGTGCACTATTCAGATTCCGAAGAACATGTTTCGTGCGTGTGTCATTGATTTTGGGGGTTCATGCAACCAGTTTCTGCCGCTCGCAGGGTTTGCATATAAAAATAGTTATCAGTTGAGTGTCCAGATGGCTTCGTATGAGGCTTTATATGGTAGGAGGTGTAGATGAGCCAGGTGAGGTTAGGCTATTAGGCACCGACTTGGTTCAGGATACGTTGGGTAAGGTGAAGTTGATTCAGGAGTGGCTTCGCACGGCACATTCTAGACAGAAGATTTATGCAGACCGGAAGGTCCGGAATGTGTATTTCATGGAGGGAGTGAAGCTGTTGCTGAAGGTGTCACCCATGAAGGGTGTTATGAAATTCGAAGAGAAGAAAGCTGAGTCCCTGGTTCATTGGGCCATTTGAGGTGCTTCAGAGGATTGGAGAGGTGGCTTATAGACTTGCCTTGCCACCCAGCTTATCGGGTATTCATCTCGTGTTCCATGTTTCGATGCTCCGGAAGTATGTTGGTGACCCATACCATGTTTTGGACTTCAACATGGTTCAGCTCGAGGGTAATATGTCATATGAGGTAGAGCCTGTGGCTATTTTGGGTCCTCAGGTCAGTAAGTTGAGGTCCAACGATATAACTTCAGTGCAGGTTCAGTGGAGAGGTCAGCCGATGGAGGATTCCACCTGGGAGACCGAGCGGGAGATGTGGAGCAGATATCCTCACTTATTTGAGTCTCCAGGTATGTTTCTAGACCCATTAGAGGACGAATGTTTGTTTAAGAGGGGGAGGATGTAACGATCCGACCGGTCGTTCCGTGAGATTTGCCCCGCTTCCACTATTCCAGCATTGTTATGTGTTAGCTAACCTAATTATGATGTGTTGGGCCGGTTGGTTCGGGTTCGGGGTGGTTGTGGTAAGAACTGAGACACTTAGTCTCTTATATTGGCTTAATAATTGAGAGAGTCAACTGGGAGTGGACTTATTGGTAAAAGACCTCAGAATGTAGATTTTATGGTTCAGAGAGTATCGTTAGGTAATTTGGGACTTAGGAGTGTGTTCGGAATGTGGTTTTAATGTCCGGAGTACAATTAGGCTTGAATTAGCGAAATTGAGTTTTTGTCGATTTCCGGTCGGCAGTGGAAAATTAGCTATCGGAGACGAAATGGAATTTCGGATGTTGGAGCAGGTTCGTAGTGTCATTTTGGACATGTGTGAAAATTTTCAAGTCATTCAGACGTGTTTTGGTTGGTTTCGGCATCATTAGCGAAATTCATAGGCTTGAATCCGATGTGATCTTGGTGTTTTAGCGTTGTTTAGGGTGTTTCGAAGGCTCGACTATGTTTGAATAAGGTTATGGGATTTGTTTGTGTTTTTGGTTGGGGTCTCGAGGGGCTCGGGGTGATTTCGGATGGCGATCGGAAGGATTAAAGTTGGAAAATGCCGCACCTGTGGAAGGGTAGCCGCAGGTGCGGGCCAGCATGCGCAGGTGCAAAAATGGTGGTGCTGGGAAGGAACCAAAGAAGCGGAAGTTTGGGTCGCACTTTCCATTCCACAGATGCCGTAAGTGGAGCGTAGGTGCGGAGTGGTCGGTTAAGTGGGGGATTCTCAAGTGTGCACATGCGACCGCATGTGCGGGTCCGCAGGTGCGGGAAATAGGCCGCATATGCGGTTTCACTGGCTAGCAAGTATAAATACTTGACTTCGCAAATTTTTTCCACACTCATCATATTTGCATGTGGGCTGAGGTTTTTGGAAGAAAATTGAGGAGGGATTTCAAAGGATTTCCGTGGAGGTAAGTTTCTTGGACTAAAAACACGATTCTATGATGATATTTGACGGATTCCGCATGGAATTAGTTGAATTTAACGGTATAAATTGGAGGTTTAGGGCTTGAGATATTTAGACTTAAAATTGAGGAATTGAGGGGTCAATTGTGGTAGGATTTCGATGCATTTTATATGTATAGACTCTGGAAAGGATGAGGATTCTTGTGATGCAATTTTTATAGAATTCCGAGACGTGGGCCTGGGGGGCGAGTTTCACCAATTTCGGGATTTTTTGTTAAATTATATAGTTTTTGAGTGGGCTTTGTTCCTTTAGTGTATATTGATGATATTAATATGGTTTGGGTTAGATTCGGAGAAATCGGGAGCCGATTCGGAAGGCAAGAGCATTGCGGATTAGTATTTCGGCCGGTTTGAGGTAAATAATGATTGTAAATCTTGTCCTGAGGGTATGAAACTCCGGACTTCGTATTTTCTCACTATTTTTGGAATGGCGCAAATGCTGGATGACGAGCGTGTGGCGTGAACTAATTTAGGATTTGGACATGGTCCTTCCCGTGGGAACCATTAAGTTGCGTATTTACTTTTACATCATATGCTAAATTGTGTTTTCGAACTATTTATATGTTTGGGTTGTAAGCCATGTTTGGGGCCTTCTGCCGACCTATTTAGACCCCTTGGGGGCTTTTACTGCTTTCGTTACTGTGTTGACTTATGATTTACACTCAGTCATATTATGTTTAACTGATTTCGAAACTCAGCCTTATTTACACTATTTTAAGATATAAAATGATATTTTTGGGTCGACTACCCCATTTTACCGGTCGCCCGAGGGGCTTTTTGATAGTTTCTGACTAAGTGAGGTCGAGGTCCTGATTGTGACGATATGATATGCCACGAGGTGGATTTATATAAGCGCTTGGGCTGAAAGATCCCCTTCGAAGACTGTACACACCCCCAGTGAGCGCAGGTACCTACTGAGTGCGAGTCCCGAGTGCTGAGTAACGAGTGACTAGGAGGCATGAGTGACATAGAGGATGCTCGTGAACTAAGTGATTATGAGTCATGCTGAGTGACAGATTCTGAATGATGATTTTTCATGACCCCAAAGCCTAAACCGGCCGTGATGGCGCCTATCGTAGAACTAGGCTAGCCAACAATAACATCTTTACAATTTCTTTCCAAAATCCCAACCTATTTCAACATTTCATAAACATTTATAGAATTACTGAATCCATTAGGCAAAATAAACAATTAAACAGTCTAAACAATCCCCAAAAATCCGGAGTCAACATGTCATGAGCATCTAAGGAATATACCAAAAGTCTACTATTATAATACAAAACCTCTAAACGAATGACTAGGTACAACATAATAAGGGAAAACAGAGATGTTGCGGACGCTGGACAACTACCTCTATGTCCCGAACTCCAGCTCCGCACGAAAAAGACGGCTAACACTCGGTATCAGCACCTGTATCTGCACACAAGGGTGCAGGGAGTAATGAATACGCCAACTCAGTCGTAATGAAAATAAATCAAGTCAAAGTAGTAAGAAACACATAAAATGAAACCATCAGTTCACAATATGCACAACCTTTCATTCCAACAGTACACACACACACACACACACACACACACACACACACACATATATATATATATATATATATATGAAATCAACATGCCTTAAAAGCCAACTTCAGTAAAATCTTTTGAAAATGTTTTTTCCAACCATTTCAGAAATAAAAATACCTGAAGAATTTAGTGTAAAATGAAATAAATCATAAATATCCCCTCGGGAAAAACATGAATCATAAATCAGCCCCTCGGGCGACCTCACTGTCACTCATGCCTCCCACTCACTCGTCACTCGTCACTCAGCACTCGGCACTCGGAACTCGGCACTTGGCACTCACACTCAGTAGGTACCTGTGCTCACTAGGGGTGTCTACATACTCCAGAGGGTCTCCTTCAGCCCAAGCACTAATATCAAGCCACTTCGTGGCATATCATATTCTCAAAATCAGGCCCTCGACCTCACTCAGTCAGAAACTCTCAAAAGCCCCTTGGGCCTATCAGTAAAACGGGGTACTCGACCCAAATGCATCATTTTATATTTCAAAACAATGTAAATAAGGCTGAGTTTTGAAATCAGTTAAACATAACATGATTGACTGTAAATCATAAATAAACAGTGTGGAAATAGCAGTAAAAATCCCCCAAGGGGTCTAAACAAGTTGGCACGAGGCCACAAACTAGGCTTATAGCCCAAATATATCAATAGTTTTATAACGCAACTTAACATATGATTTAGAGTAAAAATACGCAACTTAATAGTTGTCACGGAGAGGACCAAGTCCAATCCAAAAATCAGTGCGCGCCACATACTCGTCATACGACATGTGCGCCATTCTAAAAACAGTGAGAAATATGAAGTCTGGGCTTTCATACCCTCAGGACAAGATTTATAGCAATTACTTACCTCTACCGGGCCACAATACTAATCAGTGATGCCCTTGCCCCTAAAATTGGCTCCCAATTACTCCGAATCTAACAAAACCCAGATTAACATCATCAATATACGCTAAAGGAACAAAACCCAATCAAAAACTATCAATTTAGACACAATTCTCGAAATTCAGCCAAACCCGAGTCCCGGGCCCACGTCTGGAAATTCAATAAAATTTACATCACTAGAATTCTCATCCTCCCATGATTCTATACATACCAAGAACACAAAAATCGGACCACAATTTCCCACTCAAATCATCAAACGAAATTCCCAATTCTCATGCACCTAATCTCCCAATTTTGGGTTTAAATTCAACAAATTTTCGGTTTAATTACTTAGAAAACGACATAGAAACGAGTTATGAAGTTGAAAACCTTATCTCCGTGTGATTCCCTTAGATTTCCTCTTCAAACCCTCTCAAAGAGCTCTCAACTCGTTCAATAATGGAGGAAAAATGAACTAATCTCGCAAAAAGGGCCTTTTAAAACATTCTGCCCACACTACATATCAATTCACTGCGATCGCGGGACCCACCCACGCGATCGCGAAGAACCAACTGACAGCCTCCAAATTTAACATATCGTGATCGCACCATTAGCCATGCGAACGCAAAAGCTTCGACTCCCTGACCTATGTGATCGCGTACCCATTCACGCGGTCGCGAAGAACAATTGCAACAACCTCACGCACACCATTTTTCTTCTATGCAATCGCATAATACCCCATGCGACCGCACTGCTTCACCTGCCCAACCTATGCGATCGCAATCCTTATTACGCGATCGCATTGAACAAATTTCCTGCCCCAATCTCTTACTCTACGCGATCACGGATGAATCCATGCGATCGCAGTGAACAATCCACTGCGGCTAAAACACCAGAAAACCAGCAATCTCCCAAAGATCAAAAGTGCCTGTTTGAGCATCCGAAACACACCCGAGGACCCCGGGACCTCAACAAATCCTACCAACACACCCCATAACATCTTTCAAACTTAGTCGAGCCTTCGCAAAAACAAAAACAACGCAAAAACACAAAAATTACATCAAATTCAAGCCTATGAACTTTGAAACTTCTAAATTTCGCCAATGATATTGAAACCAACAAAAACACATCCGATTATCCTGAAATTTTGCACACATATCCAAAATGGCATTATGAACCTGTTCCAACTTCCGAAATTCCATTCTGGCCCTGGTTGCCTATTTTCCACTACTGACCGGAAATCACCAAAAACTAACTTTCGCCAATTCAAGCCTAATTCTACACCGGACATCGAAAATTCATTCTGAACACACTCCTAAGTCCCAAATAACCTAACGAAGCTATCCGAGCCATAAAATCCACATTCCGAGGTCCTTTACCAATAAGTAAACTCCTAGTTGACTTATCTAACAATTAAGCGAATTTAAGAGACTAAGTGTCTCAGTTCTCACAATGACCACTCCGAACTCGAACCAACCGAACCAATACAAGAAAAATAGGTTAAGCAACATACGATAAAGCATAAACGCGGGAAACGGGGATAATCACACGGATTGACTGGCCGGGCCGTTACATCCTCCCCTCTTAAACAATTTTTCATCCTCGCACGGGTCTAGAAATATACCTGGAGTATCGAATACGTGAGGATATCTACTCCACATCTCCCGCTCGGTCTCCCAGGTGGCATCCTCCACCGTTGTCCTCCCCACCGAACCTTCACTAAAGCTATATCCTTAGACCTTAGCTTTCTGACATGACGACCCAAAATAGCCACTAGCTCTACCTCATATGATATATCACCCTCGAGATGAACCGTGCTGAAGTCCAAAACATTAGACGGGTCACCAACAAACTTCTGGAGCATCGAAACATGGAACAACGGATGAATACTCGATAAGCTGGGAGGCAAGGCAAGTCTATAAGCCACCTCCCCAATCCTCTGAAGCAACTCAAATGGCCTAATGATCCTGGGAATCAGCCTTCCCCTCTTCCCGAACCTCATAACACCCTTTATGAGTGACACCTTTAGTAGCACCTTCTCCCCAACCATGAAAGACACATCTCGGACCATCCGGTCTGCATAACTTTTCTGCCTAGACTGCGCCGTGCGAAGCCGCTTCTAAATCAACTTCGCCTTACCCAACGCATCCTGAACCAGGTCCATTCCTAATAGCTTAGCCTCTCCCGGATCAAGCCAACCAACCGGATATCTGCACCTTGTACCATATAAAGCCTCATACGGGGCCATCTGGATACTCGATTGATAATTATTGTTATATCCAAACTCCGCGAGTGGCAGAGACTGATCCCATAAACCCCCAAAATCAATGACACAGGCACGTAAGATATCCTCCAAAATCTGAATAGTACGCTCCGACTGCCCGTCGGTATCAGGATGAAATGATGTGCTCAACTCGACCTGAGTACCCAACTCTCTCTGTACGGCTCTCTAAAACTGAGATGTGGACTGAGTACCTCTGTCAGAAATGATAGAAACTAGAACCCCATGCAATTGGAAATTCTCCCTGATATAGTAGTACCAACAGGAATGAAGTGTGCTGATTTGGTCAGTCGATTCACAATAACCCATATAACATCAAACCTCCTGGAAGTCCGTGGGAGCCCAACTACGAAGTCTTTGGTGATCTGCTCCCACTTCCACTCTGGAATATCTAATCTCTGAAGCAATCCACTTGGTTTCTGGTGCTCAAACTTGACCTGCTGACAGTTGAGACACCGAGCCACGAACTCCACAATATCCCTCTTAATCCGCCTCCACCAATAATGCTGCCTCAGATCCTGATACATCTTTGCGGCACCTGGATGGATGGAATATCGCGAACTATTGGCCTCAGCTAGAATCAAATCTCGAAGTCCATCCACATTGGGCACGCAAATCCGGCACTGCATCCTCATGACCCCATAATCACCAATAACCACATCCCTAGAAGCACCACGACGGACCCTGTCTTGAAGAACGAGCAATTGTAGATCATCATATTGGTGTGCTCTAGTCTGATCATAAAGAGAAGACGTGGAGGCTACACAAGCCAATACCTGCGGGGGCTATGATAGATCCAATCTCACCAACTGACCCGCTAAAGCCGGAACATCAAGGGCTAATGGTCGCTCTGCTACTGGAAGGTAGGCTAGACTACCCAAACTCTCTGCTCTGCAACTCAGGGCATCGGCCACTACATTGGCCTTCCCCGGATGATAGAAATAGTGAGGTCATAATCCTTGAGAAGATCCAACCACCTCCTCTGACGCAAATTCAGATCCTTCTTCTTAAGCAGATGCTGCAAACTACGGTGATCAGTGAAAATCTCACAATGCACTCTATACAGATAATGACGCTAAATCTTCAAGGCGTGGACAATAGCTGCTAGCTCAAGAACGTGCACTGGATAATTCTACTCGTGCACCTTCAACTGTCTGGACGCGTAGGCAATCACCCTACCGTCCTACATCAAAACCGCTCCAAGGCCAACTCTCGAGGCATCATAGTAAACTGTATAAGAACCTGAACCCGTAGGAAAAATCAATACCGGAGTTGTAGTTAAAGCTGACTTGAGCTTCTGAAATCCCTCCTCACACTACTCAATCCATTTGAACTGAGCACCCTTCTGGGTCAGTCTGGTCATAGGTGCTACAATAGATGAGAATACCTCTACGAAACGACGATAGTACCCTGCCAAATAAAGGAAACTGTGAATCTCGGTAGATAATGACGGTCTAGGCCAGCTTTGCACCGCATATATCTTCTTCGTATCAACCTGAATACCCTCACTGGACACCACATGCCCCAAGAACGCTATTGTATCAAGCTAGAACTCACACTTCAGAAATTTCGCATACAATCTCTTATCCTTCGAGGTCTGAAGCACAACTCTCAAATGCTTCTCACGATCCTCCCGATCGGGAATACACCAAGATATCCTCAATAAACACGATGATGAAAGAGTCTAGATAAGGCCGAAATACACTGTGCATCAAGTGCATAAAGGCTGCTGGGGCATTGGTCAGCCCGAATGACATAACCAGAAACTCATAATGACCATATCTAGTCCTGAAAGCAGTCCTCGAAATGTCTGGGCCACAAATCTTCAACTGATGATAGCTAGAATGCAAGTCAATCATGGAAAATGCCTCGGCACCCTGCAACTGATCAAACAAGTCATCTATACGAGGCAAGGAATACCAGTTCTTCACCGTAACTTTGTTCAGCTGCCTATAATCAATACACATACGCATAGAACCATCATTCTTCTTTACAAACAACACTTGTGCACCCCAAGGAGACACACTAGGCCAAATGAACCCCTTATCTAGGAGTTCCTGAAGCTACTCCTTTAATTCCTTTAGCTCCACTGGTGCCATACGATAAGGTGGAACAGAAGTAGGCTGAGTACCTAGCACCTGGTCAATACAAAAATCAAAGTCCCTGTCAGGTGGCATGCCTGGCAAGTCTGCAGGAAACACATCCGGAAAGTCACGGACCACAGGAACCGAATCAATAGCAGGAGTCTCACCTATGACATCCCTCAAAAAAGCCAGATAAGATAAACACCCCTTCTCAACCATGCACTTGGCCTTCAGGTAGGAAATCACCCTGCTAGGAATATACTCAGAAGAACCTCTCCACTGAACCCTCGGACATCCTGGCATATCTAAGGTCACGGTCTTTGGGTGACAATCAGGAACAACATGACACGGAGGTACTCACATCAAAATTGACCATGCCGAGTAATAGTAGGTCCACTCGGGTCTGCAGACCCCCAATAGATATCACACGCGATCGATACACACGGTCCACAACACCAGAGTCGACACATGAAAATATGTAACTAAAGACTCACGGGGCATATCCAGGAAATGGGCAAAATATGATGGAACATAAGAATATGTAGAACGAGGGTCAAATAAATCAAAAGAATCACGGCGGCACACTGAGACAATACATGCGATTACTTTATCGGAGGCCATAGCATCTGGCCTGGATGGAAACGCATACATACGGGCTTGACTTCCACCTGCTTGACCTCCCCCTCTAAGGTGGCCTCTAGCTGACTGACTGCCACCCCTAGCTATCTGGGCGGGTGGTGAAGTAACTATAGCTGAAGTCGAGGGCTGGCCCCTCTGCTAAGAAGAACCATCAGGATGACGTGGACACTACCTCCACATGTGCCCAAACTGTCCGCACTCAAAGAAACTCCCTGGAGCTGGAGACGAGGACTGATAGAAACCCCTGGCCCCAGAATGGTGACTAGAAGAATCATGCATAGAGGAACTCTGAACTGGTGGTGCTCGAGCTGCACTCATGGCTGGGAGGGCACCGAATGAAGAATGGCGTAGCTAAGAACCGCGGGGACCATGCCCCGAAGATGCACCGCTATAGCATGGGCGGACTAACTGAGTAGGCCTGAATGAACGGCCTTTACCATGCTGGAAATAACCCTTGGAAGGAGCACCACTAGAACCACCTGATCCACGAGGTCTCTTGGCCTCTCTCTCCTCATGCTCCTAGCGGTGAACCAACACAATATCTCGAGCAATATCAACAACCTGCTCGAATGTAGCATATGATACCCTCTCCCGAGTCATGAAAAGGCGGAGCTTATCAGTGAGGCCATTAACGAACCTCCTAATCCTCTCCCTATCAGTAGGGACCAACTCGGTGGCATGACGATACAACTCCAAAAACCACATCTCATACTGCATCGCTGATAGCTCCCCGTAATGCAGCTGCTCAAAATGCCTGCACTACTCCTCCCTGTGAGACTAGGGTACATACTTATCCAAAACAATAGTGGAGAACTGTTGCTAGGTGAGGGGTGTTGAACCAACAGGCCTACGCCTCTCAAAAGACTCCCACCAAGTGAAAGCAGCACCAGAAAACTGAAAAGTAGCAAATGATACCCCACTGGTCTCCAAAATCCCAGCAGTACACATTATCATCTAACACTTATCCGAAAAACCCTGGGCATCCTTGCCCTCAGCACCACTGAATGTGGGAGGCTGAATTCTACTAAACCTCTCAAGTCTACGCTGCTCATCCTCTGGCATAGCCGGAACCATGAAGTCCCGAACTGAAGCAACCAGTTGAGCTGGAACCGCCCCCGGTGTCTAATGGCCCTGAGTACCCTGCTCAGGTTTTCGAGAAACTTGAGTCTGACTGCCTCCCTCGGCCTGAGAAGTAGCGGCAACTGCCTGAGCAAGGGTGGTACACAGTCAAGATCTAAGCCAAGGTCTCTTGAAGACCCGTATTAATAATAGGCAGTGCCGATGCCTGATGCTGTCTCGCTGGAGTATCTGCGCAGGAACCTAATCCTGAACAGTAGGGGGATTAACTAGTACTGTCCTGGCTGCTGCACGGGCGGGCCCCGTACCTCTACCACGGCCTCGACCGCAGCCTTGACCTCTCGCTGGTCTAGCTGGTGGCTGATTACCCTAATCGGTAGCGCGAGTCCTCACCATATGTGAGAGAATGAATCAACAGATGTTTAGATTTCCAGAATCAACAAAATGGCACGACAAAATTCAAGAAAAATGAGATTGTTCCTAAGGGTTCCTCAGCCTATCGAAGATAAGTACAGACGTCTTCGTACTGATCCGCAAGACTCTACTAAACCTGCTCATGACCGTTGAGTCCTAGGTAAGCTAGGATCTGATACCAACTTGTCACGACCCCAATTCCTAAACCGGTCGTGATGGCGCCTATCGTGGAACTAGGCTAGCCAACAATCAGATATTTATAGTTTCTTTCAAAAATCCTAACCTATTTCAACATTTCATAAACATATATAGAATTACTGAATCCATTAGGCAAAATAAACAATTAAACAGTCTAAACCATCCCCAAAAATCTGGAGTCAACATGTCATGAGCATCTAAGGAATATACCAAAAGTCTACTATTATAATACAAAACCTCTGAACGAATAAATAGGTACAACATAAGAAGGGAAAATAGAGATGCTACAGATGCTGGACAACTACCTCTATGTCCCGAACTCCGGCGCATGGGATAGACGGCTAATGCTCGGTATCAGCACTTGTATTTGCACACAGGGGTTAAGGAAGTAATGAATACCCAAACTCAGTAGTAATGAAAATAAATCAAGTCTAAGCAGTAAGAAACACATATAATCAAATCATCAATTCACAATATGTACAGCCTTTCTTTCCAACAGTATATACATATATATATATATATGTATATATATATATATATGTATATATATATATATATATATATATATATACACATATATGAAATCAACATTCCTTAAAAGCCAACTTCAGTAAAATCCTTTGAAAATGTGTTTTCCAACCATTTCAGAAATAAAAATACCTTAAGAATTTAGTGTAAGATGAAATAAATCATAAGTAGCCCCTCGGGCAAAACATGACTCATAAATTTCCCTTCGGGCGAAACATCACTCAGCATACCTTACCGCCACTCAGTATCAGCCCCTCGGGCAACCTCACTGTTAGTCATGCCTCCTAGTAACTCGTCACTCGGCACTCGCACTCAGTAGGTACCTGCGCTCACTAGGGGTGTGTATGGACTCCGGAGGGCCTCCTTCAGCCCAAGCGCTACTATCAAGCCACCTCGTGGGGTATCATATTCACACCATCAGGCCCTCGGCCTCACTCAGTCAGAATCTCTCAAAAACCTCTTGGGCGTATCAGTAAAACGGGGTACTCGACCCAAAAACATAATTTTATATTTCAAAATAGTGTAAATAAGGCTGAGTTTGAAAATCAGTTAAGCATAACATGACTGAGTGTAAATCATAAATCAACAGTGAGGAAATAACATTTAAAAGCCCCCAAGGGGTCTAATGTGTTAAGGACATACTGTTATTTGCATTATAAATCATGTGCTAGGTTCAATAACTTAACTATGCTTCTGTATTTCCTGTTTCGAGTCAAAAGATGGGTTACTAAGTACGTTCTGCCTTAAAATGATAGTAGATTCTGATTTCTAAAAATGTTTGTGCATTTAGAAAAGCATGCGTAAGTTTGCATCATTCCACACCTTACATGCATTAAGATATCCTGTTTGTAGGGCACTGCATTCACATTAGTTTAAATACTCACTCCTTTACCATGATTAAGTCTAAACAGGATAACTGGAGTTTGTTAAACCCGCCTAGGCCAGCCTTAGGCATTAAGTTTATTAAAACTGGGAAAACCGTTTCTTCGTATTGTTTGGTTAATGACATATTAGAATTCATAGTCTAGAACTGGTAAAAAGGTTTCTTCTGAATCTCAGTAATCAGACTGCCCCATTACTGTATTCTCATTAGACATCCTGACTTAGGTTCTGAAATGCAAAGACCTCTATGTGTTTGAGTCGTGCTAGTTATATGTATCAATTTGTGGAGGAATTCATGAACCTCATATCTGCTCCTGTGTGTCCCCTATACTTGTAGTCCTAAATGTTTTATTTGTCGCTTAAAATTTGTCCTTTAAACCTAGGGGTTCTGCCTAGTACCTAATCTTTAGGATAGTGGTCCTAAATTCCTCCAGGACTGATAAGATGGGACGGGTAATAGCACGCGATAGAATCCTTGACAAACATACGCTTTAATTACCTTCACGGGGTGGGAAGGGTAGAATATGGATATGACAACCGGTTCGCTAATACCACATGTAGCCCCTCTTCGAGGAGTGATTACCGGGTACTGCATTGATGTGATCCGTATTACTTTAAACCTAGGATATTTTCTCAAATGTTTACTTCTAATTTCTTTTAAACATCCAATAAAACTTCTATACTTGTTTGAAGCCCCCTCTTATGTGAGCCTTCCTTGTTATTTTCTTATTGTCTGAATTCACAAAATTATTTGGTCGGGACCCATAGTTGTGGATCCCGAGGGGTGCCTAACACCTTCCCTTTGGGATAACTTCAAGCCCTTACCCAATCTCTGGTAATGCAAACTATTTCATGAGTTAACTACTCAGGTGACCTAATGCACCATAAAAATATTTAGGTGGTGACTCTTCTTTTAACTTCTTCCTTCCAAAGGAGTTTGTCCCAAAAATGTCAAGAACCCGATCTTCGCGAGGAAAGAAAGGGGGCGTGACAATGTATTAAAACAGTTTTTAAAAAGAGAGTAGAGCAGCAAGCAACAATCCAGACATAGCACCCAAAACAGGTTCATACACAGCCAAAGAACACAGAACCAAGGCAGGTTCAGAAACACCAAACAGGGGTAATAGGGGATTGGGCACACATAAGTCACATAGGTAAGAACATAGTTCCAGGAACACTTAAGTACAGAATCAACAATATGCTAGGGGCCATCCAGGGATCAAGGATATAGCATAAACTTTAGGATTACTCAGAACCGAATAACATAAGGTACAAATTGTTTTCCACAGAAAAGTTCATTCCAATAATCAGAGAAGCATAAGTAAGGCAGAATCATATTGAGGTATACTAAAAGTGGGATAGTATTTCATCAGCATGATCTGTCTAAGGGAGGGGATCAGAGTACATAACATGCTAAGTTAACAACAGTGCAAGCAGGTCAAGTGCAGACATCACTGCAAAACCATAGGTAAAATATATTAGAAACATGATGAATTGAAGTACTAAAAGAAACATATTGTTTTTTAAACTTAAACTGAAATTAGGACATACCAGTAAAGGAAGTAGCAAACACAGAATGAAGAGTAAGGGGGTAAAATAATCAGCTTTGGATTGCAGCCGGCTGATAATAGCAAGTAACCAGAAGGAGAGTAGAAGAGAATATTTGTGTATACGAGAGAGTTTTGAGCAATTTGTTCAGGTGTTTGAATGAAAAAGCAGTGTATATATAGTTTAAGACTAGGTAGAAAATAAGGAACGAATCATAGTTAAGTAGTAATTATGGAACTATGTACAAATTAGAATCAAATTAGTATAAGTACTCCCTTTAATTAAGGAGTTAGCTTCAAACGGTAATATGCAGATAATAAATAAGGAAGGAGATCATATAAGGCTGAATATAACACATAAGGAAATAGTTTCAGCATACCATAAGTATAGAACATGTAATACAGGCTAGGTTCAGCATATTCTAATTAAGGAAAATACTTTAGAATCAGTTAACAGAATCATCGACCATAGTTAAGGTAAGAAAATATATTAAAGGTTAAAATCATTAGAGAATAACACAAAATATCAGTGAAGGATCAATCACAGAGATTCATAGATTCAAAAATAGCAACTAGTACTGATGTAGGAGAAATTAACACAAATTTATGAGAACAAGCGGAATAAACACATAATTGGCAAAATCAGAAACCCTAATAGGCAATAGGGTAAAATCATAGAAAACTCAGAACGAATTCATAATAACAGACATGCTAATAAATCAGATGAACAAGTAAGCAAGAACAGACTTGGAACCAATGATTAAGACCAAGAAACATAGGGTTTTAACATAATAAGCAAGACAAAAGGGGAAAAACTTAAATAAACGTTTAAACATAGTGAAAATCATAGAATAATATTAATATTTGAAGGAAAACCTATTTTGAAAAGGGATTAAGAAACCCTAGTTTCAAGATAAAGAGTTGTTTTAGAGAAATCGGAAAATATTTTAAGGAAAACAGCAAAATAACTCGGAATATACCCTCATCTATTGCAGATCTAAGAAATCAAGCATTAAAATTAAGTTTTCAAAGAGAGAACCCAAAGAGAAAGAGAGAATCGGCTTAGAAACCACAGGTTCTAGCCGGAGATGGGAGGATCTTACTCGGACGACCATGGACGGCCTGAGAATGACATGAAAACCATGGGAGGTGAGTAAACCACCTTCTGGTTCCTTTGAGGACCTCAAGGCAGCAATAAACCGGTGTAGGAGGGAGTCATGGAGGCTGGGATGGTGGTGTGACCACCATAGTTACCGGCAAGTCGACGGCTGGTGAGAGCTTAGGTTTAGCAGAGAGAGTTTGAGAGATGAGAGAGATGTGTAACGGCGGAGTGAAAGAGAGAAAATGAGAGAAGAAGAGGGGCAGTCTCTAGGGTTAATTAATGAAATGGGAGATCTGGACCGTTGATTAAAATTGATCAACGATCTAGATTAGACAAGGGATTGGGTCGGGTAGGATAATGTATTGGGCCTGGGGTATTTGGGCCATTTTTAATCAGACTTGGGTTTGGTTTAATTAGGCTATAAATAAAATGAAAGTGGCTATTTATTAAATACCCAGTGTAAATTAATTAAAACAATTTATAAAAATAGTTGTTAATTATAAAAAATGAATTTCATGCGTAGAAAATAATTAAAAATGATTACTTAGTATTTTAAAAATATAAATGATCAATTTCTGCCTAAAAATAGTATAAAATCGTACGATTGGGCTATAATTACAAAGTTATTGCAATTATAGCAAAAAGGTGCCAATTTGGCTAATTATAAAATAATTTGGTCTTAATAGGACAAAAAATAATTAATGAAACCAAGAAATTATTTTGAAATCATTTGTAGTGTAATTTTATAATTATTTATTGGCAATAAAATGCTGGATAGATTAATACAAATATAGGAAAATTGTGGGAAAATATCAATTGCTATTGATACATGATTTTTAAGCTATATATGCAAATTTAAAATATTTTGAGGAAAAATTGGGTATCAACACCCCTCTTTACCTGAAAAGGATGAAAGTGTTTGTTGGGTAAAGACATGATGGCCAATCTTGACCGAGCGAAATGGTTTGGAGAGATTTAGGTCGCACCCTGGCTTATGAGTTGCCTACATATCCCTGGTTTTACAGGAATCAGGTTGTATGCAGTTCCGGATCCATCGGCAAAGTATACCAGTGAAGTCATCACAATAACAGACGCAACATCTAGGGCTAGATGAATGAATGGTTCTACGGAAGAGGTTAGGTTTGATATGGCTGGGAGAACTGGAGCGGTATCGCTCCTGCGGGGTAGTTGTTGCTTGTCGGGTTACATGCAGATAAAAGCAATAGAAGCATATACTGTGCGTAAATTTAAACATGATGCAATCTCGCGTTGGACTATGAATGTTATCTTCGGACGGTTAGGGATGACGTCCTCAGACAATGATGTCCTGGGCTATGAATTGTTTGATGAAGGATTCACAGGCCATGAAATGATGTTCTCGAGCCATAAAGATGGTGCCTCCGAACGATGACGCCTTTGAATATTGATATGCAAAATTGAGAGAGATCATCAAGCCATGACATGACGTTCTCGGGCCATAAAGATGGTGCCTTAGAACTATGACGCCCTTGGACAGGTTGGCGATATTTCAACCCATGATATAATATGATGCTTGACAAGAGAGAGCTTAGTCTTGCAAGTTGAAGGCCAGAGCTTAGCCCGAAAGAGAAGAGAAGTAAAATGTGCTTGATAGACAGCGCTTAGTCTCGATGAAAAATTAAATTGGAGGCAGAGCTTAGCCTCATGCAGATAGGAAGGCAGCAGTTAGCCTTATCAATATGGGAGATAAAGCTTAACCTCGTGCAAAAATGGAGACAGAGCTTAGTCTCATGCAAATGAAGGAAGAGCTAAGCCTTATGCAGATGGAAGGCAAATGATTAGCCTTATGAAAATAGGAGGCAGATGATTAGCCTAATGCAAATGGGAGGTAGAGATTAACCTCGTGCAAACATGGAGAAAGATCTTAGTCTCATACAAATGAAGGAAGAGCTTAGCCTTATGCATACGGAAGGTAGATGATTAGCCTTATGCAAATAGGAACCAACAGCAAATGCTAGTAGAATTTCTTAGCTTGTAATAGGTTGTGGTATTATGATTGTTGCGAGAACTGTGACTATGGAGCATATTCGCCCTTTTGTGCTGATAGTAAACTTTGGATTTGCGACTGTGTTGAAGTTTGTGACTTCGAAACCTGTTTGTTTTTTATTCCTACATCGAAAGAAAAATCGTGAGATCTGTAGGTGGGGAAGGTTGGTTCGTATCCCCGCTGGCTTTACTTGCTTCGCTCTGCTTGGTCTGATGATTCTGTTTGTGTCGGGGTAGCGTTTGGCTAAACAGAGCTATATTTTTAAAATGTATGCATTATTTTGCAAAGACATAATATAAAATATTGTTTAAGGAATTTAATTGAACCGACGACCGTGACACGATTCCAGACGTAGCAACCTCATGCTACGGAATTTTGAGGGTCCTCCTAAAAAATCTGCCCCAGTTAGATGGTTGACGATTCTGACTATTGTACATGCTGCGATCAACTGAACTTGCTTCAGAATTTTGAGGGTCCTCCTAAAATTCTACCCCAGTTTCCAATTGCGGGGGAAATGATATTTTTGTTGAATTATGACCAAACCCATAGGGATGCCTATGCATCCTCTCTTAAATGAGAATCAGGTCAGGCGTAGTTCAATTTACATCCTTGAAGAAAAGCATAGAGTTACACATAGTATCGCTTGACTGCATCTGGATTGATTGGCTTTGGCCAAACTTCTCCGTCCATTTCTGCAAGTATGGGAGCTCCTCCTGTCAATACTCGATGAACCATATACGAGCCTTGCCAGTTGGGAGAAAATTTCCCTTTGGCTTCGTCTTGATGTGGCAAGATCTTCTTTAACACCAGCTGCCCCGATGTGAACTGTCTTGGCTTGACTTTCTTGCTGAAGGCTCTGGACATTCTATTCTGATAAAGTTGACCATGACATATTACATTCATCCTTTTCCCATCTATGAGGGCCAACTGCTCGTTTCGGCCTTTTATCCATTCTGCGTCGCTGATCTCAGCTTTTTGTATGATTCTTAAGGAAAGGATCTCCACTTCGGCAGGGATAACAGGTTCTGTACCAGAAAGTAGTAAATAAGGAGTTGAACCGGTTGATGTGCGGACTGTGGTGCGGTATCGCAGTAAGGAAAATGATAATTTTGTATGCCACTGTTTGTGCTTTTCTATCATCTTTCTCAATATCTTTTTGATGTTCTTGTTGGCGGCTTCCACAACTCCATTCATCTATGGTATATAGGTTGTGGAATTCGTGTGCTTGATTTTGAAAGTCTCGCACATGGCTTTCATCAGATCACTATTGAGATTGGAGCCATTGTCGGTGATGATTGATTCCGGAACCCCAAACCGACAAATAATACGGTCACAGACAAAGTCTGCCATGACTTTCTAGTCACTGCTTTGTATGACGCCGCTTCGACCCATTTGGTGAAGTAATCAATAACTATTAGGATGAACCTGTGTCTATTTGAGGCTGTGGGCTTGATTGGTCCCAAAACGTCCATTCCCCAGGCGACGAACGACCAAGGTGAGCTTTTTGCATTGAGCTCAATTGGCGGTACCTTTATCATATCTGCATGTACCTGACATCGATAGCATTTCCGGACATATTGGATGCAGTCCGTTTCCATGGTTATCCAGAAGTAACTAGCTCTAAGTATTTCCTTTGCTAAGATAAAATGATTCATGTGTGGGGCACAGGTCACAGCATGTATCTCTTCAAGTAGTCTGGAGACTTCCTTTGCATCGACACATCTTAATAATCCCAAGTCAGGAATCCTCCTATAAATGTTTCCTCCTCTGAGAAAGAAATTATTGGACAATCTCTGGAGCGTGCGTTTATGAGTGTGATTCGCAAGCTCTGGGTACTCTCCCTTTGACAAATATTCCCTAATGTTGTGGAACCATGGTCTCCCTTCTGCTTCTTCTCCAATGTGGGCACAGTATGCTGGTTGGCTATGGATCTTTACTTGAATATGATCAATGAAGTTCGTATCTGGGTGTTGTATCATGGATGATAGAGTGGCCAATGCATCAGCAAACTCGTTCTCAATTCTGGAGACGTGCCGAAATTCTGTCTTTGTGAACCTTTTCCTCAATTCCTGCACATGGTGCAGATATAGCAATATCTTGGAATTCTTGGTAGCCCATTCTCCTTTTACTTGGTGTATTAGCATATCTGAGTCACCAATTACTAGCAACTCCTGGATATTCATGTCAATGGACATATTGAGCCCTAAAATGCAGGCCTCATATTCTGCAATATTGTTGGTACATGGAAATCTGAGTTTGGCAGATGCCGGGTAGTGTTGACCTGTTTCCGATATCAGGAAAGCTCCAATGCCAACTCCTTTGAAATTGGTTGCTCCGTCGAAGAAAATTCTCCACCCGTCATAGGATTCTGCAATGTCTTCCCCTATGAGTGACACTTCTTCATTGGTAAAATACATTTTCAAGGGTTCGTATTCTCCTCCCACAGGATTCTCGGCAAGATGATCTGCCAATGCTTTCCCCTTGACCGCTTTCTGAGTCACATAGACAATGTCGAACTCACTCAGCAGGATTTGCCATTTGGCCAGTTTGCTAGTGGGCATGGGCTTCTGAAACATATATTTTAGGGGATCCATCCTTGATATGAGTTACGTTGTGTAGGCACAGAAATAATGCCTCAATTTCTGGGCTACCCAGGTTAGAGCACAGTAGGTACGTTCCTGTAGAGAATACTGTGCCTCATGTGGAGTGAACTTCTTACTCAGATAATAAATAGCATGTTCCTTTATTTTTGTCTCGTCTTGCTTCCCTGTAACGTGCCAAAAGCTCCATCGAATACCGCAAGGGAGAGTAACAAGGGTCTACCTGGCTCTAGCGGGACCAAGACTAGTGATGTTTACAAGTATTCCTTGATTCTATCGAAAGCCTTTTCATAATCCTCGGTCCATTCAGTCGCAGCATCTTTCTTCAGCCTTTTCATAATCCTCGGCCTTTTCATAATCCTCGATCCATAACCGTGGACTGGGCTATGAATCGGCTGAGGTAGTTAAGGTGTCCCAGGAAACTCATCACATCTTTCTTATTTTTTGGCGGTGGAAGCTCTTGAATGGATTTGACCTTTGATGGATCAAGTTCTATCCCACGGAGGCTGACGATGAACCCAAGCAATTTCCCAGTAGGAACTCCGAACGCACACTTTGTAGGGTTTACTTCAAGTTATGCATTCGCAGCCTGTCGAAAAATTTTCTAAAATATACTGTATGGTCGGTGGCTCTCTTGGACTTGATGATAACGTCATCCACATATACCTCAATTTATTTATGTATCATATCATGGAAGATAGTGGTCATAGCTCTCATATAGGTGGCCCCAGCATTCTTTAGGCTGAACGACATCATCTTATAATAGTAAACTCCCCACGGTGTAATGAAAGACGTATTCTCAGCATCTTCCTCGTCCATCAAAATTTAGTGGTAACCAGCAAAACAATCCACGAACGATTGAAGTTCGTGCTTTGCACAATTTTCAATCACGATGTGTATGCTCGGGAGAGGAAATTCATCCTTCGGACTGGCCCGGTTGAGATCCTGGTAGTCGACACAAACTCTGACTTTTCCATCTTTCTTGGGTACTGGCACGATGTTGGTTAACCATGTCGAATATTCAACTACCCTGAGAACATTGGCGTTGATTTGCTTGGTAACATCCTCTTTGATTTTCAGACTCATATTAAGCTTGAATTTTCTAAGCTTCTGCTTTACCGGCGGGCACATTAGATTGGTTGGTAACTTGTAAGCCACAATGGATGTACTTAGACCAGCCATGTCATTGTACGACCATACAAATATGTCTTTCATACTCTTTCAAGAAGTGTTTGTATTCCACTTTCTCAGATGGTGATAGATGAATGCTGATGCGAGTTTCCTTGACAGTTTCTGAATCTCCCAGGTCAACTATCTCGATTTCTTTCAGATTGGACTTAAGTCTATTTTCAAATCCTCAACTTCTCTGATAATTTCATCTGTTATGGTATATTCTTCTTCTGAATCACTGTCCCTTTGTTGTGTTGTCTCATTGCATGTCACAGTCATTGCTTCATCAAGATAGGAAATAGTAATGCTATAAGATAAAATGATGAGAGAAAATAATAGTAAATGAAACAGATTCGTTGAAACATAAAAGTGATTTTTGAATGTTTTGGAACATTGGAGATTTTATTGGAAAATGTAAAAAAAGGAAATGCGGAAAAGGAAATCATTAGCAAAAATGAAATAATCAATGCTTGTTCAGCCTTGCTACCCCGGGACTCTTCAAGGCCTGGATGGTCTGACGGTCCAATTCTTGAGGAATGATCCCTTGCTCATAGCTTGGCTAGTAGGGCCTTCCTATTCCTCCTTCTCAACAATAACATAACAGTTCATGCCTTCGTCTTCCAGGAATAGATTCTTCAAAGCTTCTAGAGTCTCTTCTTCTGACCCCCATATGATATCAGCTTGTTGGAAAGTCTGCTCCAAATGCAGTATCGGCTTTTCCAATGGATATTAAGGACCGCGCCATGGTGGTGACCAGTTCTCATACTCTTGCCATGTGTATTTGTAGCCCAGCCCAAAAGTGGTTCCATGGTGCTTCAACTGTATTGGTTTGAAAATCCCCTAAAGATTATTACCGAGTCCTCTATCAGGCTCGTATCCACTCCAGTTCAGTATGCTCTCGATCTTACTGTCCCACCATTTTTCTTTGTCTACAGCATTGATCCGTTCAATATGGTGGTAGGTTTCTCCACCCAGCCTTCTTCTACCTTCAATCATCGGGATGGTGTGGCGACCATAGATAGGATTGCTTCCGTCTCCATGGATTATCACTTCCTGGTGGTTCCAATCAAATTTTACCACCTGATGCAATGTTGATGCTACAGCCCCAGCGACATGTATCCACGGACGTCCCAACAACAGATTATAGGATGTTGATATGTCTATCACCTGAAATTCAATTTCGAACCATATAGGTCCCATCTACAGACAAAGATTGATTTCGCCGATGGTAGACCTCTGAGAACCGTCGAAAGCCTTTACATTCATAGATCCTTCTTTGATCTCGTGCAACCCCTTGCCCAATTTCTTGAGTGTTTTCAACGGACAGATGTTGAGGCTGTATCCCTCGTCGATCAGAATCCTGGTGATGAAGTAGTCCTCACATTGCACAGTGATGTGCAGTGCTTTGTTATGACTCAGCCCTTCAAGCGGCAACTCATACTCGTGGAAAGTGATCTTGTGACTCTCCAGTACTTGACCTACCATATTGACCATTTCTCCACTAGTTATGTTATTTGGCACATATGCTTCGTTCAGCACTTTCATCAAAGCATTTATGTGTGTCTCTAAATTCTAAAGCAATGACATAATGGATATCTGGGCTGGAGTCTTGTTCAGCTGATCGATGAATGAGTATTCCCTGGCCTACACCTTCCTCCAAAGATCATCTTGGCCTATCTCAATGACGGGTGGCCTGTTGGAAGTCTTGCTAGACTCTGCCAAGTGTTCAGGTGTATAGACCATGCTGGTCCTTCTCATCCCTTGTGCAGCACCAGTTTCTTCTATCTTGAATTTACCTTTCCTTATTGCTTCAGCCGTGTAATCCTAAGGTACAACCTTGTCATTGAAAGGTGGCGTGGTTGACACTGTCACTGTGATTGGTGCAACTACTTTCACTTCAAATGGAATGGGTGCCTTAGCAGGCGGCATAACTTCAACCTCGAACGACCAATGTATGTTTGCAGGTGGTGCCGTTTCAAACTTTAATGGGAGTGACGCAGTTACCTCGACGTCTCTGGATGGCTGAATATGGACTATGATGGGATTAAGAGTGACTGCTGGCTTCTTTGGGTCTTCACCTTCTATAATTAACCCGATTGAACCCTCTAGGTCCCAATCTTCTTCTATCTCTATCATGTTGACACCCCTATGGTCTGGAAGCGGATTGTTGCGAACATTGGCAGCAACTTCTTTTTCCTGCATGACCTTGTTATCAATCATAGATTGGATTTTATCCTTCAATAAACGACATTCATCAATTGTATGCCCCTTCATGCCGGAATGGTATGCACATGTCTTGTTTGGATTCAACCATTGGGATGTATTTTCAGGGGTTATAGCAGGGATAGGAGTGACCTAATCAGCATCTTTTAATCTTTCATATAGTTGGTCGATAGGTTCAGCATGGCAGTGTATTGTTTAGGAGGTCTGCAATCAAAGTCGGGTCGAGGTCTCGGGAAATTTTGGCGAGCAGGGGGTGACTGGAAGTGAGATGGCTGAGAGTTGTAGGTATGATAAACAGGATCTGGTTGGGAATATTTGGGGGATATAGGCTGATATGTAGACGGTGGAGATGGCTGATATGTTGATGGAGGTGCTGACTGATAGGTGGGCGAGGGTGCTTGATAGGTGAGTGGGAAAGTTCTATATACTAACGGGGATTTGGGTCCCTATGCAACAATTACCGTTCCTGCATCTTTATTCTTGGATATACCACCAGACTTCAAGGCTTTGTTGGTGGCTTGTAGGGCTTTAAAGTTAGTGACCATTCCACTCTGGATACCTTCTTCAATTCTCTCACCCAACTTGATGATGTCAGAGAATTTATGGTTTTCAATCACCATTAACCTCTCATAATACTGCGGGTCTTGTTCCCTGATGAAGAATTTGTTCATTTGTTCTTCCTCTAGGGCAGGCTTGACCTTGGCTGCTCAGATCTCCAGCAAACGGCATACTTGCGAAAAGTTTTGGTGGGTTTCTTTTTAAGGTTCTGGATGTAGAACACGTCTGGTGCGTTCTTCGTATTGAACCTGAATCGGTCCATGAAGTCTGGTGCCATACTTACCCAGTCGTATGACTTCATAGGGTTTTGGATGATGTACCAAGATAAAGCATCTCCTGTGAAACTCCTCATGAACAATTTCATGCGAATCTTCTCGTCTCTTCCTACTCCAAAAAATTTATCACAATAGGTCCTAAGATGGACCCTGGGATCACCTGTACCATCAAAAATTTTGACATAGGAGGTTTGTAATCCTCCGGTAGTTCAACATCGAGCTATATGCAGAGATTTTCGTAGTTCAACCCTTCGATTCTCTTGCTTCCTTCAACGCCCTGAACTCGACTAGTCTACTTCTTGAGTTCCTCAACCAAAATCTTAATGAGCATATCTTTCTCACCGGATTTAGGTGTGTAAGCAATGTGTTGGGTGGAGTGAGGTAGAGTCTCCACGTATATGGGGTTGTTCTGATGACCTGGTGTTTGAGCATAGAGGTGGTCACTTGTGGAGTCTTGTGGTTCAGGGATAATTAGCGGGGTATTTCTTGGAGTGTGGGAAGTGTTGTTCTGGTGCTGTGGTGGGATAATTTGTTTTTTTGGTGGAGTTATATGATGATGAGTCGTGGTAGGGTTCTGTTTGTTTGGGGTGTTCTGGGAAGATTTGGGATTTTGATTGACATTTGGGACACTGAGTGAGAAGGATAAATTTTCCAAGTTCCAGACATGCTCAAGCTCCCCTTGGAGTTTCAACAACCTTTGCTCGAGTTATGACATAGAATCATTCTGAACCTGAGTACCTTGATTGTCAAGAGCTTATGTTCGTTCCACTGGCGTTGTGTTTTCCTGTCTGATGTTGCCCAAATCTTCCATTTTTCCGTTGCCTTTGCCTTTAAGTGTACTAGGATGAGGAAGAGGTGGAGGGCCCCTGGATCTTGTGTGATATGATGATGATGCCGGAATGCACGAACCAACCTTTGGGGAGGGGAATAATCAAAAGAAACAAAAAAACAAAAGGTAGCCAAGTCAATGAGGATCATGAGAAAATGTTGCAGTATTTAAACACATAGTGCAAGAATAAAATAGCGTCCTAATTGTTCCAAAGGTAAGCCTAGCGACAAGTTGATTTTGGAGAACTTAGATGAAAAAATGCCTCATTTCAGCATGTATTTAGTTCTCCAAATAAATGCACAGAACATGACTGCGTCCGTTGGGATTATGAAAAACCTGGTGGACTTTTGGATAAGTCTTTATTAAAGGGTTATCGTGCGAACGACACGTTCACGATAACCCGGCTAGGTTTGACCATGATGCATGCAAAATATAACAGAGTAAGGTTTCTATGGGGTTTTAGACTGGTACCCTCAAGCGGACAACTTGAGAGGGAAAGGCACGGAACCGTCCACTGCACCGCTGATCGACTAGTTTTACCGCAAATAAGCCTTTTCGAATTTAGGGGTGACATAAAATTGAAGGGTGCAAACACTCATCAAGCGGTGCTATAGGATTTGTATAGGCACGAGTGGAATATGATGTTGAGCATGATTTATGCAACAAGAAATGAGCAATAAAAGCATGTTGTCATGTATTTGCACGTTATGAAAGCGGTAAATACAACAGTTATAATTGAAAAAGTAGTTAAAAAGGAAAACAAAAAGAAACATGTCAGTTTTGATTCTGAAAGGAATAAATAATTGAAAGACATAAACAATTAATGGCACATAAAGGGGGGTAAAGGCCGCAAGTATTAACAAAGTAAACACAAGTTCACAAAACAGTTTGAAGAATGGTAAAAGCCTAGGATAATCCCCAGCAGAGTCGCCATGCTGTCGCGCCCCCCTCTTTCCTCCCCTTTCGGATCGATCAGGGTATTCGACATTATTGGGACAACTCGTTTCCTTTTGGGAAAGGGGTAAGGAATTGAAGAGTCGCCACCTAACGAGTTAAGGTGCGTTAGGGCACCTACTAAAGGTTATTTACAAACACAGATTAGAGAAGCAGAGATAGGATAAGGGCGTGAAATTACTTCAAGGGTAAGGTGTTAGGCACCCCTCGAAGTCCACAACTGTGGTTCCCGGCCCAAACAAACTTTGTGAATAGATAGCATATAAGCAATAAACACATAGGTAAATAAATGAAGGTTTTGAGAAGATTTGCAGTCGAATCACACATATGTGCTTAAGTTTAAAAGATTTAAAGTCTAAGTACATATACAAAGTTCTGGAGGTTTTACAATCTAAGAACACATGTGTAAGGGATAGGGGGGTCCTAGGTTGTTTATCCTATAGGATCATATCAGTATAATGCCCGGTAATCATTGCTCAGAAGAGGGGCTACTCGTGGCATTAGCGCACCGGATATCATATCCATGTCTACCCTTTCCCACCCCTTAGCTGTTATTATGCGGTTTTATTTAACAACCTCTATACGTGTTTTTACCCGTACCTTCTTAATGACCCTGGAGGAATTTAGGACCTCTAAATATAGGCAGTTCTAGACAAGATTCCCTAAGGTTAAAAGGATAAAATTATTTGCGACAGGCAAGAACAAGTAAGACTTTACAAATAAATGCGAGAAAAGCAGTTTAAAAGGCTCGGATTTACCTCCACAGATATTGCACATAAACATCACGTCTCAAACACAAAACAAGAGGCAGTTTTATTACAAAGGATCCTAAGATAGGATATCTCAGTGAATATCAATGCACAGAAGTATGCACCTATTTTATAAACTCAATAGCAAGAACCTAATCAGCCTGCCTACTGGTTTTAAAAAAACCCGGTTAGCCCTTAGGGACCAAACGCAATCAAAACAGTATTCATTTTTAAGAGATTGATTACCTAAGGCTTGCTTAGGCATGGGGTTGTGCATAGTGACTACCAGAATTATTAAACAGTTCAGAGGTTGTTTTACCTAAAACATGTTGTTCTAAGTGATGTAAATCTTAAAATGCAGAGATAGTTACAAATTTCTATTAAGAACATACATGATAATCATATGTGATGTTATTTTACACATTTTCAGGAATCATCGGTTTAAACCAGGCGTAGTTAAGTAAATGTAAACGAAATCCTAGAGCATGGTATCTACTATGCACACGTGAATGCAGGGTGGCTAGGATATAATTTCAGGATGCACAGGATTCCTAAAGCATGCTTTCTAAAATGCACAGAGAATTACAGAGTTGTTAAGCATGATTCATGAATGCACAGGAGTATAAATTTTATCTCCTAAGGAGCAGGATTTCTAAGTGGTAGGCACAAGCATAAATTAGTATGTTGTATGTTAAAGCAGTAAACATGAAAAAGCCTTAAAGACTTGATATCTAGTGCATGTTTGGCATGTTGATCCTAAGCATGGATTCTAATGCAGATATAGGAAATGTAAAGCTTAAGGCATGATGTCTACCCAGTGGCATTGATAAAATTATATGGCTATCCCCTGCCATATCACTAGCCATCCCCAATATTCATTTACAAATAAATATTATAGACGAACTGAATAAATTATGTAAATAGATAAAGGAAAAGAAGAAGTTAAACTATAGAGAGCCTGAAAACTGGCCCAGAATTCCAGAACCTCAAGTTCCCAAACGTTTCATAGCCTTTCTAATTTTCGGGTGTGTCAGAGTTCCCTAAAGACCTCAAGGGATCCCGGGCAGTGCTCGCACCGAGATTTAATAACCATAATTGAGTAAGTGCAGTATGGAAGGGCCAGCTCTAATGCATCAGAGGTCAGAGGGATCTCATAGGGATCCCTAAGCAGTCACACATTAGAGGGGCAGAACTTAAATATCTAAGAGTAGAGTGAGAATGCTTGACATAGTTTTGAAAAGATTGAGTAGGAAAACAATTTGAAAAGAGACTTGTTTGAAAGTTTTGTAAAGAACTACAGAGTTATGTAGTAACCCAGTTTTGAAAAGAGAGTAGAGCAGCAAGCAACAGTCCAGACATAGCACCCAAAACAGGTTCATACAAAGACAAAGAACACAAAACCAAGGCAGGTTCAGCAACACCAAATAAGGGTAATGGGGGATTGGGGACACGTAAGGCACATAGGTAAGAACATAGTTCCAGGAACACTTACGTACATAATCAAAAATATGCTAGGGGACATCCAGGGATCAAGGATATAGCATGAACTTTAGGATTACTTAGAACCGAATAACATAAGGTACAAATTGTTTTGCCACAGAAAATTTCATGCCAATAATCAGAGAAGTATAAGTAAGAAATAACCATATTGAGGTATACTGAAAAGGGGATAGCATTTCATAAGCATTATGAGTCTAAGGAGGGGAGTACATAACATGCTAAGTGAACAACAGTGAAAGCAGGTCAAGTGCAGACATCACATCAAAACCATAGGTAAAAAACATATTAGAAACAGGATGAATTGAAGTCCTAAAAGAAACATATTGTTTTTGAAACTTAAACTGAAATTAGGGCAAACCACTATAGGAGATAGCAAACACAGAATGAAGAGTAAGGGGGTAGAGTAATCAGCCTTGGCTTGCAGCGGGCTGATAATAGCAAGTAACCATAAGGAGAGTAGAAGAGAGTATTTGTGTATATGAGAGAGTTTTGAGCAATGTGTTCGTATGTTTGAATGAAAAAGTAGTGTATATATAGTTTAAGACTAGGCAGAAAATAAGGCAAGAATCATAGTTAAGTAGTAATTATGGAACTATGTACTAATTAGAATCAAATAAGTATAAGTAATCCCTTTAAATAAGGAGTTAGCTTCAAATGCTAATATGCAGATAATAAATAAGGAAGGAAATCATATAAGGCTGAATATAACACATAAGGAAATAGTTCCAGCATAGCATAAGTATAGAACATGTAATAGATGCTAGGTTCAACATATTCTTATTAAGGAAAATACTAAAGAATATGTTGACAGCATGCTCGACCATAGATTAAGGTAGGAAAATATAATAAAGGTTAAAATCAGTAGAGAATATCACAAGAAATCAGTGAAGGATCGATCACAGAGATTCAAAGATTCAAAAATAGCAACTAGTACTGATTTAGGAGAAATTAACACAAATTTATGAGAACAAGTGGAATGAACACATAATAGGCAAAATCAGAAACCCTAATAGGCAAAATAGGGTAAAATCACAGAAAACTCGGAACGAATTCATAAATAATAGACATGATAATAAAGTAGATGAACAAGTAAGTAAGAATAGACTCAGAACCCATTATTAAGACCAAGAAACTTAGGATTTTAACATAATAAGTAAGACAAGGGGAAAAACTGAAATAAACGTTTAAACATAGTGAAAATCATAGAATAATACTAGTATCAGAAGGAAAAGTTTTGAAAAGGGGTTAAGAAACCCTAGTTTGAAGATGAAGAATCGTTTTAGAGAAATTGGAAAATCTTTTAAGGAAAACAACAAAATAACTCGGAATATACCCAGATCTATTGCAAATCTAAGAAATCAAGCGTTAAAATTAGGGTTTCAGAGAGAGAACCCAAAGAGAGAGAGAGAGAGAGAGAATCGACTTAGAAACCACAGGTTCTAGCCGTAGATGGGAGAATCTTACTAGGACGGCCATGGACGGCAAGAGAATGACATGAAAACCATGGGAGGTGAGTGAACCGCCTTCTGGTTCCTTTGAGGACCTCAAGGTAACAATAACCCGGTGTAGGAAGGAGCCATGGAGGATGGGATGGTGGTGAGACCACCATAGTTACCGGCAAGTCGACGGCAGGTGAGGGCTTAGGTTTAGCAGAGAGAGTTTGAGAGATGAGAGAGATGTGTAACGGCGGAGTGAAAGAGAAAATGAGAGGGGAAAGGGGGTAGTCTCTAGGGTTAATTAAGGAAAGGGGAGATCTGGACTGTTGATTAAAATTGATCAACGGTCCAGATTAGACAAGGGATTGGGTCAGGTAGGATAATGTATTGGGCCTGGGGTATTTGGGCAGTTTTAATCAAACTTGGGTCTGGTTTAATTAGGCTATAAATGAAATGAAAGTGGCTATTTGTTAAACACCCAATGTAAATTAATTAAAACAATTTATAAAAATATCTGTTAATTATAAAAAATGAATTTCATTCGTAGAAAATAAATTAAAATGATTACTTACTATTTTAAAAATACAAATGATTAATTTCTGGATAAAAATAGTATAAAATCGTATGATTGGGCTATAATTGCAAAGTTATTGCCATTATAGCCAAAAGGTGCCAATTTGGCTAATTATGAAATAATGTCTTAATAAGACCAAAAATAATTAATGAAACCAAGAAATGCTTTTGAAATCATTTGTAATGTAATTTTGTAATTATTTATTGGAAATAAAATGCTGGATAGATTAATACAAATATAGGAAAATTGTGAAAAAATATCAATTGCTATTGATACATGATTTTGAAGCTATATATGCAAATTTAAAATATTTTGAGGAAAAATTGGGGATCAACAGACGGTTGACTCCAGATGTTGGGGTTGTGTTTAGATGGATGTTCTAATCATTTTTGTTGTTTTGAAATCCTTAAGAAACAGAATTATTATGAAAAATTCGGATATTTGATGTATTTAATGGAAAAAAATCGTTATGTAACTTTCAGTGAATTGGCTAGCCTAGTATTACGATAAGCGCCATCACGACCAATTTAGATTTGGGGTCGTGACAGGATTTCTCGGAATACGTCCGTAGTCCCAAAGTACTATGCAGTACAGGGGGATCTCCCAGAATACGTCTGTAGTCCCAAAGTAAATATGTAGTATAGGGGGATCTCCCGGAATACGTATGTAGTCCCAATTTAAATAACCTATGCAGGATGAATGACAAGCATAACATCAAATTTACACAGATTATAATAATCACAGCTACGGCAGATAAGGGATTAACTAAGCAAGGCGCACAGAAAAATCAAGTAGGCAATTAAGGACGTAAGCATGCTTTCCTAATCTAAACTAAATAATATATCATATGAGAGCAAGTTCGTAAAAGAGAAAACAATTTATGTTTTAGTAAGGGAAAATGAGATATTTAAAATAAAGGCCCGTGTACGTACTCGTCACCTCACGTACACAATGGCCACACAACATTTAGCATCAAATCTCCTAAGGGGGAAGCCCCCAACACAAATTTAGGCAAGCCACTTACCACGACTGCTCAACTCAACCCGAGATCACGTTCTTGCCATGAGTACCCGCCTCCAAATGGCCCAAATCTATTCAATTAAATTGCATAATGTAAATATAACTTTAAGAAATTAATCTAACTAATAAATTCGAACCTAATACGCAAATTTAGGAAAAACGCCGAAACAATCCCCCGGTCCCGCCTCTCGGAATCGAGTAAAAGTAACAAATTCCGGACACCCGTTCACTCGCCAGTCTAACCATACAAAAATTACTCGAATCGGATACCAAAATCTCGATCAAAGTTCAAAAACTCGGTCTAAGAACTTTATCCAAATTTTCCCAAATTCTCACCCCAAATTCGAAATTAAAGGATGAATTTAAGCATAGATTCGTGGAAATTAGTCAAAACCGAGTAGGAATTACTTACCCAAATTGCCCAGGTGAAAATATCTTTAAGAATCGCCAATCTCCAAGCTCCCAAGCTAGAAATATGAATTTTTTCTTAAACCTCGATTTTGGATTTTAAATTAAGCCCAGGCACACACACTTAGTGCGATCGCGTAAACCCAGATGCGATCACGTAGAGTAAAACACAAGCGCTCTCAGAATGCACTACGCGAATGCATGAAGGACCTGCGCGAACGTGATTCCTTACCTACTTAGACCTACGTGATCGCGAAAGAACTCATGCGACCACATTGAGAACGCTCCCATCCACCGCTGCCTCATCTCTCCTATGCGAACATGGCCTGGCCTCGCGCGTTCGCAATTCTACTAATGATACACATAAGCATTCGCCCACCTGATAACGTGAACGCCAAAAACAAATTCTTCCCCAGGTCCAGCTAGCCTACGCGATCGCGGTTCCCTTCACGCGATTGCATAGAAGGACACCAGCACCAGCAAAATTTGATCTCTTCTAAGTCCAAAAATTAGCTCGTTGAGCCTTCGAAACACACCTGAGGCCCCCGGAACCTCAACCAAACCTACCAACCAGTCCTAATACCTCATTCAAACTCAGTTGAGCTTTCAAACCACATCACATAACACCGAAAACAAGAATTATACATGGATTCAAGCCTAAGAACTTAGGAATTTTCTAAAATCTACAACCATTGCCGATCCACGTCAAACCTAGTCCGAATGACTTCAAATTTTACACACGGGTCATAAATGACACTACAGACCTGCTTCCACTTCCGGAATCCCATTCCGAGCCCGATATCAAAATTTCACCTATCGGCCGAAATTGCCTAAATTCCAACTTTCGCCAATTCAAGACTAAATCTTTACAGACCTTCAAAACACATTCCGGGCGCGCTCCAAACCCCGAAAACACTCAACGGAACTAATGGAGTCGGCGAAATGCTATTCCGGATCCGTATTCACACAGTTCCAACTACGGTCCGAATTCTAAAGCTTAAACTCATAATTAGGGACTATGTGTCCCAACACTCTCCGAGTTCCACACTAATCACTCCGGCAAGACCCAAAAGATGAAACAAATATGGGGAAAACAGTTATTAGGGGATCAGGGCGCTAACTCTCAAAACGACTGACCGGGTCGTTACAGCATATCAATGTGCTTCACAACATAACTGTGGATCTGTGTGAAAAGTATTTTTCTTCTTACTTCCAATTGGATGGACTATAATAGGGAATATAGATGAAAAATTTTGAGGGCACTCATCATCTAAAGTTGGGTATCTACTGAATCTTGTTTTCACGTTGTCATTTGGTATCTTGAACAAAAAGTCAAACACTCTACTGCCAAAAATCCCTCTGCTATTGATGCTTCTGGACAAGATCGATTACGAACAAATGCCTTGTTTTTATATAGGTTTCTCTCAATGGAATAACATCCAACGAAGATGAGATGGACCCCCAAGCTTAATTTCATTCACCAATTGAATAGGCAAATGTGGCATTATATCAAAAAATGTTGGATGAAAAATCTTTTCAAGCTCACAATTTATTTCAACAATTTCAAAGTTCATTTTTTCAAGATCTCTTTGTCTTATGACCTTACTACATATGGCTCTAAAAAAATTACCCAACTTAATCAAGGCCAATGAAACACTCTTGGGCAAAGTATTTCTAAAAGCAACCTGGAGCAAGTAATGCATTATAAAATGAGCATCATGACTCTTGTACCCTGATATTTTCATCTCCTTCACTTGCACGTGTTCTGAAATATTTGAAGCACAACCTTTTGGTAACTTGGCATTTTTTATGACGGCACAAAATAAACTTTTCTCTTTTGGTTTCATGTAGAAACAAGCTTTAGCCAAACTCACTGTTCCATCATCATCTTCTCTTGGTTGTAACTTCTTTCGTATCCTCATTTCTTGTAAGTCATAGCGAGCATTTACATGATCCTTTGACTTTTTTTTCCATTTCCAATAAAGTCCCAAGAAAACTGTCACATATATTTTTCTCGACGTGCATCACATCAAGATTGTGCCTCAATTTGTTATGCGCCCAATATGTCAATTAAAAAAAATAGATCTTTTTTTCAATGGACCCTTGTTATCTGGAGGACTTTTTTTTTTTGCCCTTTTCCAAAAATATTGTTGAATTCAAGAAGCTCTTGAAACACTTCTACACCCGAAAAAAGAGTAGGTGCAGGTCTATGTTCCTCCTTACCATCAAATGACTTCTTATCTTTTCGCAAATGATGATCATGAGGCAAAAATCTTCGATGGCCCATGTAACACATCTTATGACTGTGTTTGAGATATAGAGAGCATGTGTCATAATTACAAGTGAGGCATGCCAACCTCCCCTTGGTTCTCCATCCTTAAATAATAGCTAATGCTGGAAAATCACTAATTGTCTACAACAAGGCTGCACGCATTTTAAATGTCTGCTTTATCTCAACATCATATGTTTCTATCCCAGTTTCCCATACTTCTTTCAATTATGCAATACGTGGTTGTAAGTACACATCTATATCACTTTCCGGAGATGAAGGACCTGGAATGATCATTGACAACATGATATATTCGGGCTTCATGAAAATCCATGGTGATAAATTGTAGTTCATTAACATGACAGGCCACGTGCTGTGAGAAATGCTCATGGTTCGAAATGGATTGAAACCATCACTTGAAAGACCCAACCAAACATTACGTGGATCTTTGGAGAAGTCAGGATGTAGAGAATCAAAATCCTTCCAAGTATCTCCATCAGCATAATGCCTCATATACCCATCATTAAGTTGTTCATTAGCATGTCATCTCATTGCAATAGCTGTTTCAGGACACATGAATGTCCTCTGAAGCCTAGGCTTTAAAGGAAAGTACCTTAAAACCTTTGCAGGAACTTTAGAACTTGCACTGGTCAAGGCACGATTAGAAATTTTCTATCTAGAAGACCCATAAATAGAGCAATTATCGGCCTTTGCATTGTCATTCCAAAATAACATGCAATCATTAGGGCATGCATGTATTTTATCATAATGAAGACCAAAATCTTTTATCATATTTTTAGCCTTGTTGAAAGACTCTGGCAGTTTAGCAAAGGGAAATGTCTCTTTTAACAATTCTAACAAGTCTGAAAAGGCTACATTACTCAACACATGCAAAGACTTAAACAAGCACAACCAGATAGTGAAACTCAGTTTATTGAAGTTTTCACACCCTGGATATAATTCCTTTTTTCCTTCTCTAATAATTTAAAAAACCTCTTAGCATCTTCAGATAGAGCCTCTCTCATCCCTTCTTCTTGTACCGGCTCACCTTCTACATTTCTGAATGTATCATGAAGTAATCCATCAATATCATCACGCATGTTAGAAGCTTCATCATTATTGCTTTGACCAGGTGTAATTCTAGAGCAAAATCCTTCACCATGGAAAACCCATTCGGTGTAACCATCAACAAAGCCATTAACAACCAAGCGACCCTGCATCACATTTCTATAATGCCAATAGCGATTAATGCACTTTTTTCAAGGGCATAATATTTCATTTCCTTGGGAAGCTCGTTCAAATGCCTTATAAAGAAAATCATTCACTCCATGAATATACTCTTCCGTCCATCTTCGGAGATGCATCCAACTTTTATCTACATTATCCATGAAAATCCTATATGACAAAAGTAAATCAACAGAATTAACTCAATAAACCAAGGTACATACTAATTTGACTTTGACCAAAGCTTAAAGGGGCCGAACTCAAGGAGTTACAAATAGTAAATCAATTCTTGCATTGAGAAAGAGCTATAAAATCATTAGAGAGAAGTCGGTTCTTATAAACTTGAGTTTCTGTTTTCGACTTACTAAGACTTCAAAGATCCTCAGGCAACTGATAGAGCAATATCCACACAAACATACAAATAAACATCACCCCATACCAAACACCAAGCACCATCAGCCAAACAATTCTCTATTTCTCCCCAAATGCATCAGTAAATAGAAGAACCTGAATGCAAGCACCCACGAACCTCATAGAAACAACAGAACCAAGAATCTGAGCACCAAGGCTCATTCTTTCTCTAATACTGTTTTCTTTTTTGCAGGTTTTATCTTCTTTATGCTCAATCAATTGGTATATTTCCAGGGTGTGGTATTAGCATCTATGATTCTCATTCTCCTGAAAATATATCAATTAATTGAAGCAGAATGCCTTCAGATTGCTATCAACAGACAGACCTTTATAAAACACCCCACCACTGTCAAGAACAAAGCAGTTGTTCTAGTTGCAACTCTCAGTATCTCACCGGAACACCCCCCATATCCTTTTGTTACAGACTCCCAGTGGAACTCCCTCCCAGTTATCCCCACACCACAATGCTGCCTCAAGAGTTGCTCACCAAGAATCAGAGATGCCCACAAATCCCAATAATTCTCTGTACTCAAAATCAATCATATCTCACACCCAACCCCTTTTCCAGAATCCACATCAACCTGGAAATAGAACATTTTTTTGCTAACATGTTTGCTAATTTTAGCAGGTACATTGTTATACAAAATAAAAAGACATAATGTACTAACAGAAAGTAAAAGAACGAAAAGCATTTAACATGACAAGTGTTATAAAACTTATTCTATAGTTTTACTAGTTAAGAGAAAGAATTATCAGTAAGAAGAAAAGAAAGAAGGCAGAAGGAAATCGAAGACAAACTGATACATCATACCATACATGAGATACATTAAGCTAAAATCATATTTTGTGTTCCACTAGCCAAGGCACATTCACATAGGTAAAAGACAACAAGAGGAAGTTGTAACATTTTGAGGAAGCTATTATAATATTCCACTGTTTTGGAGCCAAGGAAGTTTACAAGGTTAAAAGTAGTTTCATATGATGATTTGTATAACTATATCATAGTTCATTTACTCCTTTTGTTTTTTTCTAACTTAACTGTTCATAGCAGCAAAACTGTACAAGAGAGTAGTCCTCTCTTCACTAACCATGTATTTGCATAGAAAAAACAGCAGGTTATGTGCAGTTTTTATCGAAACATGGAGACGACATTCTACATTGAAATTGCAGGTGATGTACCTCACTGACATAGCTCATGCAATTCAGAGTCGATAACCCAAACTACCCAGCTTAATAGCTCATGCAACATAAAATTCAATGTAACTCTCCAGAGAAATTTAGTTCATATAATAATTCATAATATTTACTGAAATAAATTTTGACCCACGTTAGCCATACCCAAATGAAAATTAAGCCCAAATAATTTGGGTTCAAAACATCAAAAGAAATCAAGAAATCATATACACTGCTCACACCATAAAGCTTAAAGAAAAAAAAGAACGATTATATAGAAGATAGTGATTATATAACAACGTTCCTATGAAAAAATACTTATGGTAACGGTTAAGTGTCAACTGAAACTGTTTAGTATCTAAAGTGTGTTGGTTTCATCCAAATTCTATTGTAACAATTGTAATTGTTACAATATCCAGTCTATTGCCACGGTTTTATAATCGTTGCCATAACAACATATTCAATAGGCCTATTTTCTAGTAGTGAAATTATTTCGTTATTGTTGAGATTCTTGTACACATTGTGGTTGAGCCATGGGCTATTTGTTGTGGAGACATTGTTACTGTTCACTTTTTGGGAAGTTGTGGCATATGGGTACTTGTGGTGCGAGTTGTGATACTAATATGCATGCGGCAGTACAAGGCTAGGGGGTACTTGAGCTTTCTTGTTGTTTCTTAATTATTGTACTTATAATTACGTTTACTTGTTTACTTGTTGTTTTCGTCATGTGCTCACTCCTTGATGCGTTTTTAGTTATATTTATGTGGTTCGCTTACATTATTGAACTTCTTACTTGTCATTTACTTTCTTGCCTTCATTATTAGACAGTTTTATACCCTGTTTAGTTTGCTTTATCCTAGTAGATGTCTTGACCTGGCCTTTTCAATAATCTATCGAGGTTAGGCTTGATACTTACTGGGTACTATTGTGATGTACTCATACTACGCTTCTGCACATATTTGTGCAGATCCAGGTACATATGCACGTGTCGGACACTAATGATTGATTTCTACTTTTGGAGACTTCAAGTTATACCTACTCGACATCCCCAGTCCTCGGAGTCACCTTCTACTATCTCTTATTATTGTTTACCCTTTATTCAGACAGTGATGTATGTTGAGATTTTAGTATTATTTGTAGAGCTTATGACTCAGTCTTATCAGTTTTTGGGAAATGTTATATTGTGGTTCAGTATTGAGATCTTTCCGAGGATTATTAGTTTATTTTATGTTATCAGTCTCTATCACATTATCTTGTTTTTTAGGCTTACCTAGTCTTAGAGACTAGATGCCATCACGACATCCTAAACCGAGAAATTGGGGTCATGACAGGCTTACTGAAGTTCAACCAGAAACATGGCTAATTGGAAGAAAGAAGAAAGACATTTGCTTAGTGAAAACTAGGTAAAGTCCCTGCTAGAGTTTCGAGGAAATTTGGCCAAAACTGATGATGGAAAACACTTAATGATAGCAACAAAAAAATCCGACAATCCCATAACAGTTAAACGTTTGAATAAAACATGCTTTAATGAACGCAACAACGGAAAATCTCATAATTATCTAATAAAAGTAATTGAAACTCTACTACATCCATCCTAAAATGTGGTGTCAATAAGTACATGAGCACTACTAAGTATCAACAGAGCCAAAACTCTAGTACAATTATCTGAATAATAGAACAGTAGAGATAGCATGAAAGGGAGGAGAGTCAATCTCTGCGAATGTCATAGCAACTACCTTGAAGTCTCCAAGAAAGCACTAGTAACGATCTAGCAATCACCGCGTCTAGATGTACCTGGATATGCACACGAAATGCAGAGTTTAGTATGAGTACAACCGTCCCAATGTACTCAGTAAGTAACAAAACTAACCTTGGGCTGAAAGTAGTGACGAGCATAGAAGGATACAGCCAAAACCAATATAATGACAACACATATATAAAAATAAGAATGACAGTAATAGCTTAGAGAAATTCCATATTCACCTAATTCATTGTACAGAAATTTAGACATGCTTCCAAGTTCACAATTAAAAATCATCTCTAATAAGAACATGTAAAGTATAGCAAGCATAAGGAATGGTACATCCCTATGCCTACGTGTCAAATATGCATGTCAAAAGTAAGATATCTCAGTGATATTTCCAAATACTCACACTCTCAGAGTACTTAATCTGTCTTCCTCAAATTCCCACTCATTACACACACAATCACTAAGCACTGTACATGTGCATTGCATCGATGCCCATCATAATATCACATGTATATATATATATATATATATATATATATATATATATATATATATATATATATATATATATATATATATATATATATATATATATATNTGTATCACTATATCTGCGCTCACTGCTGGTATGTTAGACTCCAGAGGGTCGAATCTTGTCAAGCTCTAATATAAAGCCTATATTGCGTGTTGGGGCGTGCAGCCCTATCCCCAATAATAAATAATCCAATAAGGCCTGTTGCAGCGTGCAGCCCAATCCATAATAACACTCACAACTCGGCTCTCAAGCCCAACTCAGTCATCAATCTATAAAGTCCCAAGGGCTCACAATGACATGCTACTCATCCCAATCAATAAGAACGTGTAACGAAACAATAAATGATAATGCAGACTGAGATATGATAAACAAATTAAGGATCATGACTGATCACATAATTATAGATAAAGTAGATAACTCAAAATAGTAGAAATAACCTCAATAGGTCTCAACAGAATAAGCACATAGCCTAAACATGATTTCTAACATGAATCACAGTTCAATTACTCTAAAAATATAAAGATTTCACGGATAGGACAAGATTAGTTAACAACATTGTACAAAAGAATCAATCGAATCAAAATTACCGGGTTGAACACCCACACGCCCGTCACCTAGCATGTGCGTCACTCCAACACAAAACATATAACACATTTTCCAGATATTCATACCCTTATTTCCAAGTTTAAAAGTGTTACTTACTTCAAAGTGCACAACTCTGCTCCAACAAACTGTTGCCTCGCGAATCGGCCTTCGAATGACTCGAATCTCTTTAATTTATATAGATATCTCCCCAAAAAAAGCCCTAGCCCAAACTTTAAATCCCAAAAAATGAGAAAATCAACTTAACACTTCGAATTTAAACACTGCTTATCTTGCTTCTGTGGGCTCAACCAACACACCTGCGGTTCCGCTTTTGCGGAGGAAAACCCTTTTCGGAAAAAAATCATTAAAGTTCTTGCCCTGCCACTTCTGTGGCCGAATTTTACTTCTGCAGTCCGATTCACACAGTGGGACCGCACTTGTCGAACCTCTCCGCTTCTGCTACTCAGCCTCTCATGCCGCAGAAACGCTTCTACAGAACTTCTTGCACACATGCGGGCTCGCAGATACGGAAAGTACCTCGTATTTGTAGCCCCTTCCAAGCCCAGCCAAACTCCACATCTACGCCTTCATTTTCACTTCTACGGCTCCGCACTTGTGGCCAAAACCTCGGAGGTGCTCTTACACCAGAACTGAAGCCAACAGAAATACCTTAAGACAAAAACTAAATCCGATAGCAATCTGAATCACCTCTGAGGCCCCTAGGACCCCATCAAAAGCTACCAACACATCCTAAAATATGATACGGACTTAGTCGAAGCCTCAAATACATCAAACAACATCAAAAACATGAATCACACTCAAATTCAAGCTGAACGAAACTTATGAATTTCCAACTTCTAAAACCAATGCTGAAACGTATCAAACCAACTACAATTGACCTCAAATTGACACACAAATAACTCAACGGACCTACTCCAACTACCGGAACCAAAATTTGAGCTCCTTATCAACAAAGACAACTCTCAGTCAAACTTCTTAACCTTCCAAACCTTCAACTTTCCAACTTTCGCCAATTCAAGTGAAAACAACCTATGGACATTCAAATCAATGTCCGTACATACGCCCAAGTCCATAATCACCATACGAAGCTATCGGAACCATAAAAACTCCATTCTGAAGTCATTTATACATAAGTCAACATTCGGTCAACTCTTTTAACTTAAACATGAAAGTACAAGAGGGGGTGAATTGCTTATTTTAAAAATAGTTATTATAAGTTGACTAGTTTATCAATTAGTCGAATATAAATAATAGGGACATAGTAAGAAATACAGGATTAAAATGCAAAAGTAAAGTGCAGGAATTAAAGACACCGGAAATTTTATACTGATTCGGATTTAATGTGAATCCTAGTACAGTCTCCTTGGGTTGCAAGGGTATTCTCTTTGAGTGATTGAGTTTCTTGAGTACAAAGTGAATGGTTTAGTTTTACACCAATTGCTCAGTTTCTATGTCTCTTGTCTTTTCTTGATACAATGCCTCACCTGTGATTTTCTCTCTTTCTTCCCTAACTTGTTACACAGCAGATCTAGTAGAGTCACAATGTTTGTTTGAAGTAGAACAAAGAGAGGGTAATTGGTTTGATAAAAGTACATTTCTTCAAGTCTGAAATGGTCGTATATATACTTTCTAGGAGGCATTAGTGTTAGGAGAGATTTGCGAACCCAAGAGATTTGATCCTTGAAAGGAATCTAAGATTGATTCTTTCCAAGAATGAGGTTGATTCCCGTTATACTTACTTGATGAGTGGACTTGATAGCTTTCCATCTTTAAGACTTAATATCTGCCGGATTTCCAGTGTGGGCTCTGCCATTGCCGAAACTTTAGTACTTCTTTCCTTTTCATTGTTGATATCTTCAATCATCTTCTGATAGATATGTTCCTTCAGCTTTGACTGCTCTCTTTGATGGATTCAATCATCCTCTTATTGATATCTTCCTTCAGCTTTTATTGATTATCTATATCCGGATCTTTATTTCTTTGCTGATTCCTTGATGGTTTCAGTCAATCTTTGATTGATACTTTCCTTCTTAATTTGATTCTAATTGATTTCCTTGATTCCCTACATCAAACACACTTATATTATTTTTCATCATTAAAACTAAAATCTAACGAAGCATCCAACATTGGGACTAAGTGTCCCAATTTATTTCGAAACATCCCCAGAACCAAACCAACCACCTCGGGAAGTCACATAACCACAAATGAGCATAGATTAAGAAATAAATAGGGGAACGGGGCTACAATGCTCAAAAAACTTGCCAGATCATTACATTCTCCCCGTCTTATACAAATGTTCGTCCTAGATCAAGTATAGAATCATACCCGGAGTCTCAAATAAGTGTGGATAGTTTCTCGGCATCTCCCACTCGGTCTCCCAAGTATCCTCCTCGACTGGCTGACATCTCCACTTAACTTTCACTGAAGCTATATTCTTTGATATCAACTTTCGAACCTGCCGATCCAAAATAGTCACCTTCTCCACATCATAAGTCAAATCCCCATCTAACTGAACCGTGTTAAAATCCAAAACATGTGACGGATCACAATAATACTTCCGCATCATAGAAACATGAAACACTGGGTGAACATCCAATAGAATATGTGGCAATGCTAGCTTGTAGACCACCTCTCCAATCCTCTCAAGCACCTCAAAATGGCCAACATACCGAGGGCTCAACTTGACCTTCTTCCCAAACTCATCACACCTTAATGGGAGATACCCTGAGAAATACCTTCCCTCCCACCATATATGCAACATCATGAACCTTTCGATCAACTTAACTCTTTCCGTTGCACTACCCCATTCTGTTGAGGTGATCTTGGCGACGAGAAATTGTGAGTGTATCTTTGATCATTGCAGAATTCTTCAAATGCTCTGCTCTCAAATTCTCCTCCATGATCACTTTGAATGGTTGTAATAAGATATCCCTTTTCTCGTTCAACTCTTTTACAGAAGATCCCAAAGTTTTTCAAAGCTTCATCTTTGTGAGATCGAAAAATCACCCATGTAAAACGTGAGTAGTCATCAATAATAACAAATGCATATCGTTTTCCTCCTATGCTAGAAATTCTAGTAGGTCGAAGCAAGTCCATATGAAGAAGTTGTAAAGGTTTAGATGTAGACACAATGTCTTTGATTTTGAAAGAATTCCTAGTCTACTTACCAATCTGACATGCATCACACACATGACTTCTAGAAAAATTGAGTTTGGGAAGACCAATAACTACATCATGCTTGGATAGTTTTTCGATGAGACGCATACTAGCATGACCAAGTTTCTTATGCCATAACTATGGATCATCATATATGGATGTTAAGTAGATATGACCATCAATATTTTCAAAGCCATCATGAATGTAAACATTTCCTTACCTTTATCCTAGAAGGATTATTTTACCTGACTCATCTTTAAATAGCACAACTTGTTTTCTTGAATTTTACCTCATATCCGGAATCACACAGTTGGCTTATACTTAGCAGATTGTAGTTGAGTCCATCTACGAGATAGACTTCAGTGATATCGCAGTTGTTATTGAATGGGACTGTGTCAGTGCCAACTATCTGCCCCTTTGAGTCATCTCCAAATTAACACTTCCACTATTTATTTTAGTGACCTATTTGAACAGGTTTTTGTCACCTTCCATATGGCTGGAACACGCACTATCTAGGTACCATTTTCCTTTGCGGCTCTTTCTGTGGTGTTCCTGCAAAATGTAGCAATTACTTACTCTTAGGTACCCAAGCTTGCTTGGGTCCTTGTTGGTTTATATTAATAATATTAGGGTTGTATTTTGATTTCCAAATCCACCCTGGAACATTTGATTTTCAAAAGCAATAAAAGGAATATTTACGCCCACTTTTATTACAAAAGTGACATACAAAAGGTGATCCATTTTTGGATCTTCCACTAGTGCTTGTGGACTCCGTTCTGGTTGGTCCCTTTTTAGTTGGCTTGTAAGTCGCCTGGTTGGACTTAACAAAACTATGACTAGTGGATTTTTGCATGCCATTGAGTTGCATTTGCAATTCCTGAAATTCTTCTTGAAGTACTTCATTTTCAATTTCACATACTTAAATCTAGAGTTTCCAGTCTTTCTTTTCTCTATTGAGTCTCTTTAGTTCATTCATCAACTTTTGAGACTCTTTTAAAGTAAGATAAAGAATATCCTACAATTCATTGTATCTTTCACATTTATAGGATCTTACCTCGCTTGTTTCACCTCGTGCTATAAAAAAAAATTTATTTTCATCCTTGCATTCGTCATCTGAAATATCTTCATCTGTCCAGCAGCCTGAAAGTTTGTTTATGTCATTCTCCAGAATTTTCATGAAGCACAGATCTGCTATTTCTTCTAGTTTTGAAACATCTTCATCACTCTTGCTTCCAAAGGATTTATTTTTGTTAAATCCTCTGGCGACTTTTCTCTTTAGATCTGGGCATTTAGCTTGTACACTGTCTGTATCTTCCACATTCATAACATTTTCCATCATTCTTGTCCTGATCATTGTATTTCTTGATTCACCTTGATGGTATTATTCCTCTTCTTCTGTTTTTGTATCTTCTCATTAGACCATTCATGTTCCTTGATACCATGGCAATTTCTTCCTCGGGGGCTTCAAGGTCATCGTCAATGTCTTTTTCTGTCCTATTAGTTGTAGACTTAAATGCGATTGTTTTCTTCTTTTCTTCCTGGGTTGTTTTCTTGAGATGACTCTTTTCAAAAGCTACGAGATCCCCTCAAATTTCATCATACGATAATTTGTTTAGATCTTGTGATTCAAGTGCAACTAATTTTGTCTGCCAAGTCATAGGGAGACTTCTCAGAATTTTTCGAACTTGATCACCACTTATATATGGTTTACCAACAACTTTTAGATCACTGATGATCTTGTTGAGCCTTGCAAACATTTCTTCAATGGATTCTCCTTCTTTCATCATGAAGAGTTCATAATCATGAAACAACATATTGATATGCATTTCTAGTTTTGTTGGTTCCTTCCTAAGTGAATTCTAGTTTATCCAACATTTATTTGGTTGTATCACAACTGGATAATTTTTTCATATTCTTCTCCACTTATAGCATTATAGAGTAGATTTCTGGCCTTACCATTGACTTGAACAACTACCATCTGCTCGTCTATATATTCGTCTATATCTTCTGGATCAGCAGCAAGTTTTGCTGCTACAAGCAGTGGGGAGTTCCCTTTCTTGATTACTCGCCAAATTTTGACATCATATGACTTTGCATATATTTCCGTACGCACTTTTCAGTGAGAAAAATGTTGTCCATTGAAATAAGGTGGTCTGACTACTAATCTTCCTTCTTGAAAAAGTGCTCCAACAGTTCCTTGATTTGCCATGATCTTTTCTCCCAAGTTGTTAAGCAAAGATGAGTGAGACTAGCGCTGAAACCAATTGAAAGTACAGGGGGGAGGGGGTGAACTGCTTCTTTTAAAAATAGTTATTGTAAGTAGACTAGTTTACGAATTAATCGACTAGAAATAACAGCGAGATAGTAAGGAGTAGCAAATTAAAATACAGAAGTAAACTGCAGGAATTAAAGATACCAGAGTTTTTATACTAGTTCAAATTCAATGTGAATCGTAGTCCAGTCCCCTTCGGTTGCAAGGGTGTTCTCTTTCAGTGATTGAGTTTCTTGAGTACAATCTAAATGGTGTAGTTTTACACCAACTTCACAGTTGCTATGTCTATCGTCTTTTCTTGATACAATGCCTCAACCGTGATTTTCTCTCTTTCTTCTCTAACTTGTTACATAGCAGATCTAGTAGAGCTATAATGTTTGTTTGAAGTAGAACAAAGAGAGGCTAATTGGTTAGATCAAACTATATTTCTTCAAGTCTGAAATGGTCGTATATATACTTTCCATGAGGCCTTAGTGTCTGGAGAGATTTGCGAACACCCAAGAGATCTGATCCTTGAAAGGAATCAAAGATTGATTCTTTCCAAGAATAAGGTTGATTCCCGTTATACTTCCTTGATGAGAGGACTTGATAGCTTTCCATTTTTAAGCCTTCATATCTGCCGGATTTCCAGTGTGGGCTATGCCGTTGCCGAAACTTTAGTACTTCTTTCCTTTTTATTGTTGATAGCTTTAATCATCTTCTGATCGATATCTTCCTTCAACTTTGATTGCTCTCCTTGATGGCTTCAATCATCCTCTGATTGGTATCTTCCTTCAGCTTTTGTTGATTATCTATATCCGAATCTTTATTGCTTTGTTGATTCCTTGATGGCTTCAGCCAATCTTTGATTGATACTTTCCTTTTTAATTTAATTCTGATTGATTTCCTTTTGTCCCTACATCAAACACACTTATATTATTTTTCATCATTAAAACTAAAATCTAATGAAGCATCCAACTTGGGACTAAGTGTCTCAATTTATTCTGAAACATCCCCGGAACAAAACGAACCACCTCGGCAAGTCAGATAACCACAAATGAACATAGATTAAGAATTAATAGGGGAATGGGGCTACAATACTCAAAATACTGGCCAGATCGTTACATTCTCCCCCTCTTATACAAATGTTCGTCGTCGAACGGATCTAGAATCATACTTGAAGTCTCAAATAGGTATGGATAGTTGCTCGGTATCTCCCACTCGGTCTCCCAAGTAGCCTCCTTGACTGGCTGACATCTCCACTTAACTTTCACTGAAGCTATATTCCTTGATCTCATCTTACAAACTAGCCGATCCAAAATAGTCACCTGCTCCATATCATAAGTCAAATCTCCATCTAACTGAACCTTGTTAAAATCCAAAACATGTGACGGATCAAAATAATACTTCTGCATCATAGAAACATGAAACACTTGGTGAACACCCGATAAAATAGGTGGAAATGCTAACTTTTAGACCACCTCTCTAATCCTCTCAAGCACCTCAAAAAGGCCGACACACCGAGGGACCAACTTGAACTTCTTCCCAAACTCATCACACCCTTCATGGGAGATACTCTGAGAAATACCTTCTCTCCCACCATATATGCAACATCACGAACCTTCCAATCAGTGTAACTCTTTCTGTTCTAGTACCTCATTCTATTGAGGTGATATTGGGGCCGAGAAATTGTGTGTGTATCCTTGATCATTGCAGAATTATTCAAATGCTCTACTCTCAAATTCTCCTCCATGCCCAACAACCTAGCCTCTCTTGGCTCAAACCAACCAACATGAGATCGACTTCGCCTCCCATATAAGGCCTCATAAGGAGCCATCTAAATACTCTATTGGTATTTTTTTTTGTAGGCAAACTCAGCAAGCTGTAGAAACTAATCCCAAGAACCCCCAAAATCTAAAACACAAGAGTGTAGAATTTCCTCCAAGATCCGAATGGTGCATTCGGACTGACCATCTGTTTGGGATGGAATGTTATACTCAATGCAAACTATGTGCCCAACTCGCGCTGCACTGCTCTCTAAAATTGCAAAGTGAATTGCGTCCCATAATCCAAAATAATAGACATCGGCACACCATAAAGGCAAACAATCTCGCGAATATTGATCTCAGCCAGCCTCTCTGAAGAATAAGTAGTCACAACCGGAATGAAATATGCAGACTTAGTCAACTGGTCCACAATCACCCAAATAGCATCGAATTTTATCAAAGTCCGTGAGAACTTGACAACGACATCCATGGTACACACTCTCATTTCCACTTAGAAATTTCATGTCTCTTAAGTAAATCGCCCGATCTCTGATGCTCATATTTCACCTGCTAACAGTTCAAGCACCGAGCCACACACACCACTATATCTTTCTTCATTCTTCTCTGCCAATAATATTGCCTCGAGTCCTGATACATCTTCGTGGAACCCATATGAATGGAGTACCGTGAACTATGGGCCTCCTCAAGAATCAACTCATTCAACTCATCCACATTGGGTTGACTCTGAATCCGTAACACCCCATCTTCTCCAACAGAAACCTCATTGGAATCATTGTATTTGCACCGTGTCCTTAAAACAAGTAAATGAGGTCGTCATACTGACTCTGTATCATGCGCTCATAAAAAGAAGACTGATAAACCACGCAAGCTAGAAGCCAACTAGGCTCCGAAATATCTAACCTCACGAACTGGTTGGCCAAAGCTTAACATATGATTCTAGCGGTCTCCCACCAACTGGAATATATGCAAGGCTACCCATACTCATAGCCTTTTTGCTCAAGGCATCTGCCACAATGCTGGCCTTCTCGGGATGATACAAAATGGTGCTATCATAGTCTTTTAATAGCTCTAACCATATTCACTACCTCAAGTTTAGATCCTTTTACTTAAACAAGTGTTATAGACTCCGATGATCTGTAAATACCTCACAAGACACGCCGTAGAGATAATGCCTCCAAATCTTCAATACATAAATAATGGATGATAAATAAGTCATGAACGAGGTAATTCTTCTCATGGGGCTTCAATTAGAGCGAATCATAAGCAATCACCCTACCCTCATGCATCAATACACACCCAATACGAATCTGAGAAGCATCACAATACACCATATATGAACCCGATGCTGAAAGTCAAACTAGAACCGAAGTTGTGGTTGAGGAAGTCTTGAGCTTCTGAAATCTCTCCTCACACTCATCAGACCACCTGAGTGGATCACCCTTCTAGGTTAATCTATTCAAATGTGCAGCAATAGACGAGAAACCCTCCATAAAATGATGATAATATCCGCCAATCCAAAAAAACTCTCAATCGTAGTAGCTGAAGATGATATAGACCAACTCTGAACTACCTCAATCATGTCTGGATCTACCTTGATCCCTTCACTAGACACCACATGTCCGGATAACACCACAGAATCAATCCAAAACTCACACTTGGAGAATTTAGCAAAATGTTTTTTTCTCCCTCATGTCTGGAGTACAATCCTTAGATGTTTCTCATGATTTGCCTTGTTGTGTGAGTACACCAGTATACCAACAATGAATACTATGAAAAAAGAGTCAAGATATGGCTGGAATACAATGTTCATCAAATGCATAAATATTGTTGGGGCATTGGTCAGCTCAAAAGATAACACAAGGAATACAGTGACCATCGCTGGTTCTCAATGTCGTATTCAGAATGTCATAATCCTGAATCATCAACTGGTGATACCCAAACCTTAAATAAATCTTAGATAACACTCTAGCACCATGAAGCTGGTCAAATAAGTCATCAATGCGCGATAGTGGGTACTTGTTCTTAATTACGACTTTGTTCAACTACTTTTAATCAATGCACATCCGCATAGTACCATCCTTCTTCTTCACAAACAGAACTAGTTCACCCCAAGGAGACATACTAGGCCTAATGAATCCCGTATCAGGAAGCTCCTGAATATGTTCTTTCAATTTCTTCAAATCTACTGGTACATACGATACGGAGGGATAGAGATGGGCTGAGTGACCGGCACCAAGCCAATACCAAAATCAATGTCCATGTCAGGTGTCATGCCTAGCAGGTCTGCAGGAAATACATCTAGAAAGTCTTGCACTACCGGAACGGGCTCAATGATAGGAATATCAACACCAATATCCCTCACAAAGGCCAATATGCCATACATCCCTTCCCAACCATATGTTGGGCCTTCAAATATGAAATCACTCTACTGGGAACATAGTCCAAAGAACCTCTCCACTCAACCCTGGGAAACACCGGCATCGCCAATGTCACGGTCTTAGCATGATAATTCAGAATAGTGTGACATGCTCACAACCAATCCATGCCTAAAAAAACGTCAAAATCAACCATACTAAGCAGTAAGATATCAACTCTCATCTATAATCCCCAATAGTCACCACACACGATCAATACGCACGATCCATAATAATATAATCACTCACCGGTGTTGATACGTGAACATGTAATTATGGAATAATGGGACATATAAAAATGGTGAGCAAAATACGATGATACATACGAATAAGTGGAACATGAGTCAAATGATATGAAAGAATCCCTATGGAACACTAAAAAGTACATATGATCACTGCGTCTGAAGAAACGGCCTCTGGCCTGGCGGGAAAAACATAGCATCGAGCCTGACTGTCACCTGATCGACCTCCCCCTCTAGGGTAACCTCGAACTTCTTGAGTCCCACCCGGAGCTAGCTGAGCGAGTGGTGAAGTAACCAGTATGGAACTGATAGCCTGACCTCTCTGCTGAACATGACCTCACATAAGACGGGGAAAATACCTCCTCACATGCCCGAAATCTCCACACTGGAAGCAACCTCGATCTGAAAATGGCGACGTGGACTGAATCAAACCCGGAGAACCAGAATAACTACTAGAACAACCTAATACAGACGAACCCTGAACTGATGGAGCACGGGATGAACTCTGAGCTGGGAGGGCATTGAAAGATTACTGACCCGGACAAGCACTATATGAACCATGGCTAGCTGATGTACCACGATGAACCAGACAAGCCATCTGAGCAGGCCTATAAGGACGACCCCTGCTATGATGGGACTGCCCTCCAATTGAGGCACTTTTGAAACCACCTGAGCTACGAGGCCTCTTGGCCTTCCTCTCCTTATGTTCCTGACTGCGAGCCAGCTCTAGACCTTTAGCAATATCAACCACCTCATCAAACATCACACCGCCGCAATCTCACCAGTCATGATGAAATGTAGTCCATAGTTGAGGCCATCAATGAACCTCTTAATACTCTCCCTCTCAGTGGGAACCAACCATATCGCATGACGAGCCAACTCTAAAAATCTCATCTCATATTGAGTCATTGACATACCTTCCTGGCGTAGCTTCTCAAATTTTCTATGCAACTCCTCTTTGCATGTATGTGGAACAAACTTCTCTAAGAAGATAACTGAGAACTCATGATGTATGTGTGTTGCAGCGCCGGCTGACCTGCTGAACTCATACACCTCCCACCATCTGTAAGCTTCCCTTGTCAGCTAAAAAGTAATAAATGAAAATCCACTGGTCTCCAAAGTATCCGTTGTGCGAAGGATCCCCTGGTACCTGTCTATAGAATCCTGAGCATCTTTTAACACAACCCTACTGAACTCTGGAGGCTTAATCCTTCCAAACTGCTCTAGTCTCTTTTGCTTCTCATCACTCATAGGTGGGCCAACCTGGGCCTGAGCAGCTGCAATCGACTAGGCTGGTAGTACCCCTAGTGTCTCGAGTCCCTGAGCTACCTGCTATGGACTATGGGCAGTAGGAGTCTGAGCACCTCCTCCGGCCTGAGAAATGGCTGGTGCAGCTGGAACTGAGACTTCCTAAGCCAGGCTCGTGCACACACTAGGACAAAGCCTCTTGAAGGCTTGGAATCACAATGGGTACATCTAGTGCCTAAGCTAGTCCCACCGTCTCAACAACATCTGGTATCTGCTCCTCAGCTGGAGCAATAAGTGGCTCCACAAGTGCTGCTCTAGATGTAGTACGAGCTGCACCCTGGCCTCTATCGGGCCAAGGCCTCTTGTCTCCCTAGCTGGTGGTATAGGTGGTCGTTTGCCTGATCCGATCGCAGTGTTCTCACCATTTGTTAAAGAATAGATGAATAGAAATTCAAATTCCGGAATTAACAAATCCACATGATAAGAGTGCAAGAAAGTGATGCTTTTAAATGGTTCAGTAAGACTCTACTAAACCTGCTCATGACTCATGAGACCTAAGTAACCTAGTTCTTTGATACTAACTTGTCACGACCCAAAATTTCAACCCGTAGTGATAGAACCTAACACATGACTTTCTAGGCATGCTGACAATCCCATAACATCTAAACATTAGAATAAAACATGCTTTAATGAACTCAACAACGGAAAGTCTCATAAATATGTGATAAAATTAACTTAAACTCTACTACAACCATCCCAAAACCCGGTGTAAACAAGTGCATGAGCACTACTAATTTTCAACATTGCCAAAACTCTAGTAAAACTATCAGAATACTAGAACAGTACATAAAATCATTAACGGAAGGTAAGTAGAGGTCTGCATACGTCATAACAGCTACCTTGTCTCCAAGAAAGCACTGACAATGTACTCAAAATGTAACACAACTAACCTTGTGCTGAAAGCAATGACGAGCTTAGAACGATACAGTAAGAACCAATATAATGACAACGCATATATAAAATTGAGAATGACAGTAATAGCTAAGAGAACTTCCATATTCAGCTTTCACCGTACAAAATTTAGACATGCTTTCAAGTTCACAATTAAAGACCAACACTGATAAGAACATGTCAAGTATAGCTAGCATGAAAAATGATACATCTCTATGTCTACATGTCAAATATGCATGTCAAAATTAAGGTATCACAGTGATATTTTCAGGTACTCACACTCTCAGAGTACTGAATCTGTCTATCTCAAATTCTCACCCATCACACAAACAACCACTCAGCATTGTACGGGTGCCTAGAATAAATTTCCCTCACCAAAGCACGTGTATGTATATATCATTGTTCCTGTGCTCGCTACTGGTATGTCAGACTTCGAAGGGAGGATCCTACCCAACAGGTAATATAAAGCCTATAAGGACTGTTGTGGCGCGCAGCCCGATCCACAATTATAAATAAGACAATGCCTGCTGATGCATGCAGCCTGATCCACAATAACACTCACAACTCGACTCCTTAGCCCAACTCAGTCATTAATCTCTCAAGTCTCAATTGCTCACAATCTCATACTACTCATCCCAGCAATAAGAACATGTAATGTAACAGTAAATGATATTGGAGATTGAGATATGATATGAAAATGAAGGATCATGGCTGAGCACATAATTGAAGCTAAAACAGATGACTCAAAATCGCAGGAATAAACTCACTAGGTCTCAACAGTATAAGCACATAGCCTAAACATGATTTCTAACATGAATCCTAGTTCAATTACTCTAACAAATATGTATTTCACGAATAGGACAAGACTTGTTAAAAACATAGCACAAAAATATCAAGTGGATAATGATTTCCATAATGCACGCCCACACTGTCACAACCCAAATTGGAGGGCCGCGATGGGAACCAGTACCTTACTCAACCGAGTGCTAACATAAAATATCTTTCTTATCACACCATCATGGGTAACTGGGCCAAAAGGGCCATCATGAGATAACCAGAATAAAACATAAGGGAATACTAGACATAGGACGACCCAACATGATACAGAAACTTATACATTTGACATACGGGCCTATAAGGCCGACATGATCATTTGTACACTCATAACATAGGCCGACAAGGCCATACAAGTAACCATATACATGAAATCTGACTATAAGCCTTTAAGAGTACATAATGGTCATAAAGGTCGGGACAGAACCCCGCTATACCAATCAATATATGTCAAAATCATATTGACCAAATAGGCAACTCCGAACCAAGTGGAGAGCACCAGTAGCTTCTACTGAGCTGATAGCCTACTTGGAGGACTGTCAACCTGTCTATCGAGACCTACGATCATGAAACGCAGTGTCCCAAGGAGAAAAGGATGTTAGTACGAATAATGTGTTGAGTATGTAAGGTATAAAAGCAGTATATAAAAGAAATGAAAGAAACATGAGGTAAAGAACTCAACATGTAAGTCTGAATAACTCTGTGAATCATGCATAGGTATATGCGTACATAACATCATCAAGCCTCTGAGGGAATCCCATCATATCATCTAGGCACGTGTGGGCGAAATCATCAATGTATACCAACTGATCAGGTGGTGGTGCGTATATAATGTCATCTTGTCATGGGTCAATGCACATGTATAAATGAATGCAATGCATAAGGAAGTAAGTCGATAAGATCTCTCGGAATGTCATAAGATCAATATGCCTTCGGTTATTATCACGAAGTAACTTTATCAACTTACATATTCTCGTAGACCCATGAATAGACGATATAATAATATGACAAATGGGGAATCAAGAACATAGTTAACCCTAGCACTTCTAAGAATACATTCATTTGTGAAAGTTGTGTGTTTGCTCGTTTCGTTGTATCATATGGATCATGCCAAAAGGAAAGAACGGATAGTCTTAACATACCTTTACCCCATTGAGTCCTTAATAACTTCCAAGTAACTCTTCAAATAACTCAACTCAATCTACCATAGCGAAAGGAGATTCAAAATTAGTGCTAAGTAAAGGATAAGTCTGCAACTTAAACTAGTAGCTCGTTTATGTAAATTTGGGCAGCATCTGCCGTATAACAAGGTTCTCCTAAATGTGAATCAACCACTTGAAATTTCAGCCAAATACAGCCCACTACAACTAACTTTTGATATTGAAATATGGTGTAATAAATTTGGAATCACTTAAAACCCTTATGGTATCTGTTTAGGAGGGTTAGGAGAAGTTTGGAGGAAAAGTTGAGTCGAAAATGAGCAGAAAATAGGCGTGCAAATCATTTATAATGTGAAGTAGGTCAACCACTGCCTAAGTGGGTCCCACAGGGAGATGCTTGCGCGGTCTCACAAAAACGCAGATATATCTCCACTCTGATGTCGTATCAACGAACGATTTAATGTGTTAGAAACTAGACTTGTAGATATTTAATTTTTACTGTGGATCATCCCTTTTTTCCAACTATATTGGGAAAACATCGCACCTACATTTCAACTAATTTTCAGCATATTATGAATTTAACTTGTGATGGCCTTTGCCAACTTTTGTTCCACAACTCGCTTGACTTCAAAACGTAACACATGACTATCATAATAAAAAACTCATAAAATAACCTATTTATCATGTTAAAATCCCTAGTCTCAACCCAAAAGTACATGTTATAATATTCCGAACTTGTTGACTTTCGATGAAACTTATTTTCCTCAATTTATTTAGCTTCTAAGCCTCCCAACCCTCTTGGTACTTGTTATCCCTCTTGTTACTTTCAAAGATTATTTCATTTCTGATCTTACAGACTTACGATGTACTTTTTCGTATGAAAACATGGGGTGTAACATCATTCCCCCCTTTGGAACATTCATCCTCGAATGCTGATTGATGTGCCTATCTGTCTCATAACCTATAGCTTTTATGAATACTTTAATATTGTCCTTGTAGGAAACTATTTAGTGAATAAATTCAAAAGCCAGGGCACTCCCCCCTATAGGCCTCTTTTTTCACACCATGACTTGTGGTAATGAATTCTTCCAATCTCGTAATTGTTGCTACCTTCTATCATGCAGCTTGTACGACTATGACCTTGTAAGTGCGCCTATGAGGAACTTATATCCTTTTTTGCCCCAACTGTTAGCCAATCTCTAGGCCTCACTTTGTGAACATATACAGAACTATGACAAGCTGTCCCGCAAGGCATCTTTGTCACACCCCATGTTTCTGTACGTACGAGTACGTCATAAATCAATTGATGTAAGCTCAGAAATGAAATCATCTTTGAAAAGTTTACAAAGTTAGTTAATCATGTTAACGTGAAGGTTACTAATATTTAATATCATGAATACCAAGTACCAAGTGGGTTTGAAGGATTAGAAGCTAAACGAATTGAAGAAAATAAGTTTCATCGAAAGTCGACAAGCTGGAACATTATAACATGTACTTTTGGAGTGAGACTAGGGCACATAACATTATAAAGTGATTATGTTATGAGTTATTTTAGTAGTATGATATTTGAGTGGTATGTTTTGAAGTCAAGAGAATTGTGGAATAAAAGTTTAAAAAGGTCATCACAAATATACTGAAAATTAGGTAAAATGTAGCTGATCATTTCTCCCAATGTACTTGGAATTTTGGGAATATCTACCTGCCAAATTGAAGATATAAGAGTCTAATATTCAATGGATTAAATCGTTCATTGATGCAACATTATAGTAGAGATATATTTGCATTTTCTCAAGACTGCACAGATTGGTAGGTGACAAGTAGGTGCATCACCTACTTGCCAAAAGGAGAGGACTCAAGTAAAAGCTCCAAATTCGGAAAAGAGGGGAGTCTTAAGGGCCTATAAACTCATTAATTTACTCATATTTCATACCATGAAATACATATTTAAGCTCTGCAACTCCTCCCAAACAATTTCACATAAACCCTAGGATGTTACGATTTGATTGTAGTGCCGAAAAGCCCGGACAACTTGCTAGTTTCTCTTTCTCCTTCTTGTAGCTGCATTGAGGAACTGATTTTTGATGAACAAGGACCAGGTTTCGTGGGTTATACTCAGTACAAGGTAAGGTTATATTTCTCCTTCCTTTATCTATGCGTTTTCGAGTTGTAACTCGATCGTAAAGACTAGACCTAGCGAGTTTCGAAAGAGTGGTATGTTGGTTGTTGTTGCGTCATGGTTGGCTGGTTGTGAACTTATTTTTAGGTTGAATTCATGGATGGTTTATTTTATAATAGGCTTAATTATGTACTTTTGGTTGTGTTTCTCAATTTGAAAGAAAAGACAAATCGAAACGTGTTTTAGTAAACTGAAAAATTAATTTTGAGTTGTTGAACTTGTGGGACTGTTTTGTGGGTTGTTCCATGTTTCTATTGGATTGTATCTTTTTCTACTGTTTTATGGAGTTTTATAGGAGAAAGGGTGTGGAGAAATACCACATAATGGCAGGTGGTTTGCTGGCGTTCGTCGTATAAGTTTTGGATTGTTTGACACTATTATGGTTGTCGTTTTGTAGTGATAGGGGTATGTTGGGTTGTTTTGTGATGGATTTATGGTTGTAAAATGATGTATATATATTATTGTTGTGTTCTTGTTATTGTTGGTGCTATTTGTAATTTGGAGGAAGTAAAGATTATACGGTAGATGATGTCTGTTTTATTATAAAATAAGTTTTCATTCGTTGTGCGATAGTTGTACCTTCAATAACTGGATCATAGTATTGTTATCATTGTTGTAGATTAAGGTGAAACAAGACAAGTTCAACGTGGTTATTGGACAGATTGTGATAAGGTATGTTAAGGCTAAACCTTTCTATCATTTTGGCATGATCCCATGACTACATGTGTTTCATAACGAGACATAAAGAGAAGTTCATATTTCTGAATTTATTCACATTATCCTAGTCTCATAAGTTACAGTGTTCTTCCTTATCGAGACTACATATTCAGTTTAGTATTGTCTTATGTCATCCAAGAGAGCAGAGAGTCTATATAAACAGTATTACAGTATTTTCACCACCATCGAGCTATAATCGATGGGCAGGCCTCTATTGGGAAACTTCAGATCAGATGGTGAGTTATATATCGAGCCTACTATGGCCGAGAACCTATGAGCGAGCCTAAAATGGCTGAGATACAAAGCCTATTATGGTCGAGCACCTATGAGCGAGCCTACTATGGCAGAGCAGTTAAACATACTGAGCCTTATAAGGCCGGAAAACTATTTTACTTACTATATTGAGAGAGTTGAATCACTATCACTAGGTAAGCATATATTTCAAATTATCTTTAACTCTAGCTAATTTTATTTATTATATTATCAGTTCAGTTTCAACTTTCAGTTATTTCGTTGACTTACATAATGTAACGACCCGATCGGTCGTTTTGAGCTCTAGCATGTCGTTCAGCGGTTTGAGGTCATGAGCAGCTCCGTTTCAGGTGTTATGACTTGTACGTGTGGTCGGAATTTAATTTCGAGAAGTTCGGAGTAAAATTGGAAGGAAAATTCTCATTTCAGAAGACTTAAGTTGGAAAAATTGACTAAGATTGGAATTCTGAGTAAATGACATCTGAATCAGAATTCCAAGGTTCCTGCAGGTTCGTATGACAATTTCGGACTTGGACGTATGTCCGGATCGGTCTTTGGATAACCCGGGAGCGTTTCGGTTTATATTGTGGAAGTCAGCAATTTTGAAGAAATTTCCTAAGTTTGGCTTGAAGCGCATTTCAATGATATTGATGTACGTTTGGGATTCCGAGCCTAAGAATAGCTTTGTATGGTGATTCTGGATTTGGGAGCACAATCTTAAGTAAATTCGGATGTCCGTGGGTTGTTTTGAAGTCATTTGGCTAAGGATAGAAATTTGAAGGTTTTGAGAAATCCGATCAGGAGTGGAAATTTGGATATCGGGGTCGGAATGCGATTTCGTAAGTTGGAACAGGTCCATAATGTCAAATATGGCTTGTGTACAAAATTTGGGCTCAATGGGACATGATTTGATAGGTTTCAGCATCAGAGGTGGATGTTTGAAATTTCAAGTTCATAAAGTTTGAATTTTAGTGTGATTCGTGATTTCGACATTGTATGATGTGATTTGAAGCCCCGAGAAAGTCCGTGCGATGTTATGGGACAGATTCGTGTGATTGGACGGGGTCCCGGGGGCCTCGGGTGTGCTTCATGATTAATTCGGATCATTTCCTTCATGTTTGCTGTTGTTGTTTCTTGTGTTTTGGGGGTTCAGTGCGATCGCAGGAGTTGGTTTGCAATCGCGATGAACACCTGAAGGCTGACTTGTGCGGACGCAGTGGGAGGTATGCGATCGCGAAGGAGGAAAATGGGAGGCACCTGGGAATGGCTTGTGTGATCGCGTGGTGTAGAGTGCAATCGCCTAATGCAGAGATTGGGGCAACATGGTTTGGCTTAAGCGATCGCGGTGGCCTTTATGCAATCACAAAGAGGGGAAGTGCTGGGCAGATTGTTTTTAAAACGGGATTTTTGGCCATTTCTTCATTATTTCCTTTGGTGTGGGCGATTTTGAGGAGCTTCAAGAGAGGATTTCCATCAAGCATCACTAGGTAAGCAATTTCTTTGCGTTTTTAAGTTAAATATAAGGTTGGTATATAGATTTGGCCATGGAATTTAGTAGCAAATTGGGATTTTGAAGAAAACCTAGAAATTTGGTAATTTGGATTTTAGCCATGAATTGAGCATGAATATTTGGTAAATTGTACATTTGAACTAGTAAAGCTATGGGTAGATTTTATCTTCGAGAAATTTCGAAATCTGGGCACGTGGGACCGAGGGAATTTTGGTCAATTCCTTGAGCGGAGATAAGAGTTTATATAATTTGGATTATTAACAAATATTAGAGTATATTTTCATTGGTTTGCTGTTATTTGGTTAGTTTTGGGGCGTTGTGCATCAACTGGATTCGTCGGGAGGGCTTGCAAGCCGGTTATGGAATTTCGGAATGAGGTAAGTCTCCTTTCTAACTTTGTGAGGGGGAATTGTCCCCGTAGGTGAACTAATTAAATATGTGCTACTATCTGCGGGGGCTACGTACGCACGAGGTGACGGGAGTCCGTGCGTAGCAAATATTATGCCATGTCTGGGTAGTCTAGGACCTACTAGCATACTTTACTTGTCGTACTTGTGGCCTTGTCAATAAAATATCATGGGATATTGATAATTAGTAATTAAATCTTTGAGAAGGATAGAGTTTACTTTTCTTAATCATCTAGAAGGAGAATTGATTCTTCGTTGGATAATTGCGTTTCAGATAAATCTATAATGTTGAAACCCTGTCGAAATTGGCAAGTAAATCTGCAGAAAGGTTTTAAATACTATTCTCATGTTTATTAAAAGGAGAATTTTATCACTTCATTGAACAGCTAATTTTTCTGATAAAAATGTGTTTTATTGGTGTGAATATGTGTAACTTTAGGTGCCTGAGTCGCATGTATGATTCGCAAGCAGGATGACCCTGTATTTATATATATTTATACAGGGACCCGAGTCGCAGGTATGATTCCCAAGCGGGGTAGCCCTAGTATTATGTTAACCGCGTCGCATGTTCGATTTGCGAGCGGGCAGATAGATGCATCCTATGGTTCGGGCCGTTCGACCCTCGGCGGTGCACATTTTATTATTGTTGGTTCGCGCCGTTCGAACCTCGTTATTTTCTTGCGTATGATAATTGCCGCGTATTTCCTGTAATTATTACTGTTTATTGGCCTAAGAAGTTGTAAATTGCCAAATGAAATGACGAAGATTTAATGTGTTAAATGTGAAAGAAGTTATTATTTCTTATCCCTGATTATTGTTAAATTTGCATATAATACTCATGCTTAGCATCTCACTTGATGATACTAAGCTGACTTATAGATAATGTCAGATTTGACCTCTCGTCGCTACCTCTCTGAGGTTAGGCGGGATACTTACTGAGTACACATTATTTTCGTACTCATGCTACACTTGCTGTGCATTTTGTTGCACAGGTACTTTCGCAGCGATGTGGCCGGCTTGGAGACATAGGTGAGCTGCATCATCCGGAGGCGAACCGCAGCCGACATAGTCTCCCTCATATTGTATTTATTTTCATTTTAAGTTCCTTGTCCAATTTGTATTTCGGAAAAGCTTTGTAGTATTTGTGAAATTCTTAGAATTTTCTCATGCACTTGTGACACCGGGTTATGGGATGTGTTTGAGATGTATTTTATAAAAAAAAAGGAATATTAATCCATCGTATTTACTTAACGGATTTTTGTTTAGTTATTATGTAATAAGTTAAAGGTAATTATTTCAAAAATGCTAAAACGGGAAATTTAACTTAACCATTTAATGATTGGCTTCCCTGACAGTGGTGTCCGGCACCATCACTACCTTATGGATTTTGGGTCGTGACAACATGGTATCAGAGCACTAGGTTTCCTTAGGTTTCACGATTCATGAGCAAGTCTAGTAGAGTCTTGCGGATCGGTACGAAGACGTCTGTACTTATCTTCCAGAGGCTACAGGGTTGTTAGGAGTACTTCCCTTCTTGATTCCTCATCGTGTGATTTGATTCCTTTAAGGCTTATGCCTATGTTTCTTCCTACTCAATCTTACGCGTCGCGAAGCGCTTGCTATGAATCGTGGATTTGAGGGATTTAAATGATGCTATGGAAATGGTGCGAGATGTTTTCCAAGTGTAGTTGGTTGGGGATGTTGTTGTTGACCTTCAGAAGAATATTATGTTGTTTCAGCCAGTAGCTGTGATTCTGAGAACTTTGAGGTTATGCTCAGGTTTTTAAGGTGCTTACGGTTGGTTATCGAGCGGTGTTGAGATGATGGTAGAATGCTTGCCCATATGTAGGAGCAATTCATGAATTTAAGGGAGGTCTTCTCAGAGTGTGATTTCGAGATTTCAGTATTTTAGTTCCGTCAGAAGAAAGGCATTTGGATTATAAATGGTTAAGTTTTGGATTGATAAAGTAGTAAGACTTGGTGTTTTCAAGTAAGGTGGGATATTCACCTGTGATGTGATATCGTTGTCATTGATCGAATGGAATGTGTTAATTTCGTCGGTGCCATGGTTTCTTCGGTTGCTCAGGGTCAGAGTATTGTGAAGAAGTATTGAAGAATGCGGTTGGCAGAGACCGTGAGGTGCGGTGGTTCAGTATTGGATAAGTATTGATGATGAAGGCAGCTCGAGAAAGATGATCCTCGGAGAGTTTGAGGTCGTGGTGACCTGCTGGTTTAAGAGCTACAGAGAATGATATTGAATTGGGAAGCATACGATAAAGGTAGTCGGGTGGTGCTTAAAGGAATCAGGTTAACCAAAGTGGGAGAGCGGAAGCATAGTGGTGAAATAGAGGATGTTGTAGCGCATTTAGTAGATGTCCATGAGAAGCAAACGGACTGGTAAAGTTGGTAAATGAGAACAGGCTTAGGATGGAGTATTGATGTCGTAGAGATGGTGCAGTACATCGTCGTTGGAAGGTTTCAGTTGGTGATTTACACAGGTGGGTTGTCTCCTATGAGTAGGTTAGCGGTTGTGTGGTTGGCAAGTTTCTGTGAGGGATTCTAGTGGCTATTCAGTAGGAGGCAGAATGGGCGAATGATGCTACAAAATCTAAGTATTTAGGGAATGCTGACAGGAGAATTTGGAAGAATTGGGCGGATTGGTCGAGCAGGCTCATGTTAACAAAGGAGAAAGGATCTCAACAGGGTCTAAAGTGGTGCAAGGAGTAGCTTCTGGCTAAGTGAGGGAGTCCCACCGCCTGCGGTTGGATTGTAGGATTGTCTTCTCATAGGGTTGCGGATTGTCGGCATATTGGCAAGTTAGTACAGCCAAGGGAAAGGAGTAGAATGGTAATTGTGCATGGGATTTGATAAATATGTGCACAAGTTGGTCCTATTGGACCAGGGTTAGGTTTTGGGAGATTCAGAATTTATGCTTAAGGCATGGGCGAGCTGTAGGGTGGTGACTCAGTCATGTGCTTCATTGAAAAGGGTGTTCATGTGCTAGAAGAGCCTTGGAGTTGATTGTATTCGGGGCCAGTCAGAGTGGGTGACTCTCAATAGCGGTCCTAGTGAATTCAAAACTTAAGAATGTGGCGTTTAAGGGTTTCGGGCAACAGTATGATTAAGAGTCGAGCTTTTGAAGTATAATTTATTATAAAAGGGAAGATGGTTGGAGTGTTCTATGCTATGTTTCAGCATGAAGGATAGTATTGGGAGAGTGAGAGAAGTAAACTTTGGGGTGTAGGAAGGTTATCAGAGGGGTATGAGACAGGTTATGAGATTAAGACAGCATGGTCTCGTGAATCAAGGCCACTCGGGATTAGTGAGGATTGAGTTTGTTATGAGTTGAATGGGGTTACTATTATTTCTGAGGCAATTAAGGATAATTAGAGAGAAGATGAATTGGTTAGCCATGGTTGAAATGGCACATGTACGGCAGTGATCAGCTTCGTTAGTGTAATTAAATTATGCATGTGGTTTAGGCCTGTATGTGCAGGGCTTGTCGACCGTCATAATAGATTTCATGTGGGAGCATTCGAGTGCTATGGCCTTTCAGGTCTAGGCGGATCCCGGAAGGCTTATGGTGGTTCAGACCACTACTTAAGGATTTGCATGTTGGGTGATTGTGAGAATTCACTTGAGTGTTGTTATTGTTCTCTTGAATTGAGGTAAGTAAGAGGTTTCTATATGATGAGGTGTTTCCCCTATTAATGGTGCAGGGGTTATGATGGAATTCTTGCGCAATCTCATATTGGCATGTTAGGTGCAGTAAATAGTGTGTAACTGGGAGTAAAAATCGAGATTGCGGTTCGGTGTTGACAAGGATGTCATGAGCTCGGATGAGCAAGAAAAAGTGATTTGAAAGTTCAGAGTAAGCTAGTGTTATCTTCAGTGTCACATGAGATCGATATTTTGTGGAAGAGGCTTTGCATCCTAGTTATGGGTTCTTGATTTGCTTTACAGTGTTAGTGTGGCCAGTGATGGATGTGCAGGCTTGCTACCTTGTATGGAAGGTCGCGGGAGCATGAACACGGGATGATCATATGAGTGTGACATGTAGTCACTTAATGGATTGAATATTTGGAATGAGTATAAAGAAGTGTAAAATTGCTTATTGGAGAATTTATGCCTAGAAGGCGTTCGGTTTATTCAGTTGTGGATTGTGGGGTGTTTGTCTAGGCTATGATGGTCGTTCTTGCGTATTATGAGGGAAATGGGTTATTATAGACCCAGGTAAGGTTATTAGCCTAGCTCGGTGGGAGGGGAATCGGCTTGAAGGTTATGAATGGGTTTAAATATGATTATTGGCTCCGTATGAGTCAGGCGTGTTCATTTCAGTATAGCTCTTTTCATGGACAAGGTATTAGGACAGCCGATTTTGTTCCGTCTTCGTTCATCTCATGTAATATTATGTTGTGCCGTGTGATTTGGGAAACGTCTTGATATTCTCCTATGTGTAGAGTCCCCGTGTAGTGATGATGTTATGTGAGCAGGATAGCTCTTGAGATTCAAATTATGTATCGCACCTCAGTTTTGCTAGAGTTTTGTAGCGTATGGATCTATCAGTCCCCTCAGGATGGTATTGTGCACTTAGCGTGTTTGTGATCGATGTTTGATATTTTGTGGTAATGAGCAATTTAGCTTGGTGTGTGTCTTCTTACGTGAATTTTATGCTATTTGGATCGGGTGGCACACCCCCACGGGCATGTTATTTGGATCAGGTTGCACGCCGCAAAAGTGTGAAGTTGAGTAAGGTTCCTATATTTATTTTTCTTGTGTTTTACTTCCTATTATTTGTGGAAAGTTCCTATAAGTTGTGTGAGTCGAGTAGTCCCTTCCTGAGTCATTTCCTTAGGTATCATGTTCGAATTGTGGCCTATTGGCGATTGTGGCATCGTGTGAGGTTGTTGGTCATGTCTGGGGTAATTGGTTGTTTGAACAGTTCATACTGGGTGAGACGAGATTATCTGATCATGGATCAAGTGCGTTAAGATTATGTGAAATACATTAAAGGAAAGTTACCCTTATTGGTTTGTAATGAGATGGTGGTCTTAGTCAAAAGGAAGGATTCAATGTTTGGTTAACTCTGCAATTGGTTAGAAATTTCTACACATCTCCTCCGTTGTGGAGGTATCGCCATCATTATAGCATGATGTATATATATATATATCATAAGGTGTATTAGGAGCATCACATTCGTGAAATTTTGGTTATGAAGGTTCAGGGAATTTCATTGTGGTCGGATGATGAGTTATGCGGTGCATGGTGCTAATTCAGCAAAGGTATGCAGACATGTTCTGGTATATCGTGTGGTATTTGATACGGTGTTTATATATTGGAACTAGGCATGGCCGAGAATTTCAGGTATTGGAATTGGGTTCTGAGCTGATTGTATGGATAAAGGAGGATGTCTTCAGGTTTGATCAGGCCTATGTGCTACGTTGGGTTGTGGTAGCACGGGCAGGTGCGCGGTGTGTTAAATAGTGGATTTAGATAACTCCAGAGCAGTTCTTGGCACGTTCCAGGACGAACGTGTGTTTAAGTGGGGGAGAATGTAATGACCCGACCGGTCGTTTTGAGCTCTAGCCCGTCGTTCATCGGTTTGAGGTCATGAGCAGCTCCATTTCAAGTGTTATGACTTATAGGTGTGGTCAGAATTTAATTTCGGGAAGTTCGGAGTCAAATTGGAAGGAAAATTCTCATTTCAGAAGCCTTAAGTTGGAATAATTGACTAAGATTGGAATTCTGAGTAAATAACCTCTGAATCGGAATTTGAAGGTCCTGCAGGTTCGTATGATGATTTCGGACGTGGGCGTATGTGCGGATCGGGTTTTGGATAACCCAGGAGCATTTTGGTGTATATTGTGGGAGTCAGCAATTTTGAAGAAATTTCCTATGCTTGGCTTGAAGCGCATTTTAGTGATATTGATGTCTGATTGGGATTCGGAGCCTAGGAATAGCTCTATATAGTGATTCTGGAGTTGGGAGCGCGATGGAAAGTGAGTTCGGATGTCCGTAGGTTATTTTAAAGTCATTTGGCTGAAGATAGAAATTTGAAGGTTTTTGAGAAATCCGACCGGAAGTGGAAATTTTGATATCGGGGTCGGAATGTGATTTCGGAAGTTGGAGCAGGTCCGTAATGTCGAATATGACTTGTGTGAAAAATTTGGGGTCAATCGAACGTGATTTGATAGGTTTCAGCATCGGAGGTGGAAATTTGAAATTTCAAGTTCATAAAGTTTGAATTTTAGTATGATTCGTGATTTCGATGTTGTTTGACGTGATTTGAAGCCCCGAGCAAGTCCGTGGGATGTTATGGGACTGAGTCGTGTGATTGGACGCGGTTCCGGGGTCCTCGGGTGTGCTTCAGGATTAATTCGGATCATTTCCTTCATGTTTGATGCTAATGTTTCTTGTGTTTTGGGGGTTCAGTGCGATCGCAGGAGTTGGTGTGCGATCGCGATGGAAACCTGGGGGCTGACTTGTGCGAACGCAGTGGGAGGTATGCGATCGCGAAGGAGGAAAATGGGATACAACGGGAATGACTTGTGCGATCGCGTGGTGTTGAGTGTGATCGCATAATACAGAGATTGGGGCAGCATGGTTTGGCCTGTGCGATCGCGGTGGCCTTTATGCGATCGCATAGAGGGGCAGTGCCGGGAAGATTGTTTTTAAAATGGGCTTTTTGGCCATTTCTTCATTATTTCATTTGGTATGGGCGATTTTGAGAAGCTTCAAGAGGGGATTTCCATCAAGCATCACTAGGTAAGTAATTTCTTCGCGTTTTTAAGTTAAATACAAGGTTTGTACATAGATTTGGCCATGGAAGTTAGTAGCAAATTGGGATTTTGAAGAAAACCTAGAAATTTTGTAATTTGGATTTTAGCCACGAATTGAGCATGAATATTTGAGTAAATTGTATATTTGAACTAGTAAAGCTATGGGTAGAGTTTATATTCAAGAAATTTCGAAATCCGGGCACGTGGGCTCAAGGTCATTTTGGTCAATTCCTTGAGCGGAGATAGGAGTTTATATAATTTGGATTATTAACAAATATT